>CAJNYU010002759.1:0-64346 GCA_905331475.1 Rotaria socialis
CCAGGAAGTAAACATACGATGCCTCTCGAGAAGTCGGTCCGATTTAATTGCAGTATGTGTAATTTTAAATTAGACACTGAGTATTACATAATCATGCAACAGGTGCTTTGAGAAATCTTTAATTTTCCGCAACTCCATATCAATATTGCTAAAACTTACACTTTTCACGATACATAAGACACCGGAGTTCGCTGAACAAGTAATACAGATGTTTCATTATATGACATAAATTTTGTCAAATAACATTCAGCTAGTGAATTCCAACTCTTTCCTGAAAAAATACGATTGAGAAAAAATTTGAAAAATCCCTGAAGGGGGGTACAGTGATTTTGAAAGATGCTACTCCACCAGAAGCCTGGAGAGGAGTACAGGAATTTTTAAAATTTTCTTTTTCGTGTTGAATATATTTTTTCAATAAATAAGTAGATGACAGTGCACTGACTCTCACTAGATAGAATTCTATATCACGAAAGCATTCTTTAAATATCTAGAAGAATTCAAGTATACTTTTCAGGGTACATATAACGTTTTTCGGTATTTTCCCATAAGGTTTCACAGAAACTTCTAAAGCAAGCTACGGGAATTTTTTCTATAGCAATGTAGTACATCGTGTCTACTTTAAATTCACATGAGATTATATTCGTTAAGATTCACACGTGAGATATTACCTTGTTAAAATCAAGATTTTGATCAAACTGTTGATTTTATTGATGTTCTACTAATTCATAGGGTATATTTGAAAGATTGATATTTTTAACCGAATAAGTTCTTAGTAAGATCTTTTCCAGCCAAGCTCTATGGTCCTCAAAGAGATCCGACTATCATATAACCGTAGGTATCAAAGTCGAAAGTTCTCTAATTTTATGTATGTAGTAGTAGTAATCCACTCTTGAAGACTACAACATTTTGAACTCCTATTCTTCTGATAGGTATCTCTACTAGTGAGATAAATAATTCGAAAATTTCCAGACAAATACATGTGATTTCAATTAGTTACAAGACTAAATAAAAATCTTGAAAAACAGTGCTTATTGTGCACTATCTCTTTCAAAAAACTTTTAATATCTCTAGAAGAAACGTATAACTTTTAACGTGGTTCGCGATGATACTCTTAAATCTCCTCGCCCAACAAGATATATGATGAATTCAGCGAATTGAATGACCTTAATTGTGTAGTTTCAATAAGACTCGGACGGACAGGTAAAATTACTGCACTTTACGGTATGCTACTGAACTAATGATTCGAAAACCACTAGATCCTCTTCGTTACTGTAACTGGATCATAAAAACAACACCTTTATGAAAATTCAAAATGTATTCTCCGAGATCATTATTTTCATGTTCCTGTTTGACAGCATGATAGTGCTTCTAGTGCAAGCATTTTTCGATCTGTTGGTAGTGTTTTTAGACCTTCATTCATCTATGGTTTGATGCAGCTTGAAAAGCTCTACAAGATGCAATAAAACTTTTCGTGGAGGTTTCATATCTGGATTTACAAAGTCAAAAATGGTGACAAAAAATCGAGTTTTTTTGAAAATATTTTTTCATGATTTTTTACCTTCACACCGTTTTAGCTCAAAATTTCAGGAGCAAATATTTTTTATCGTCGTAAGCATTTTGTAGAGTAAATCAAGAGCTATCAAATGAAACTTGAATGAATACTATCGCTTCAACCGTTGGCAAGATATTGAGAAAATACGAACAGCACTGAGGTGTTGAAAATTTTTTTTGTCATTTTAGTGGATGAAAAAAGTCGTTGGCGCTTAAAATTTTTTCTGTGAGGTTTCAAATCGAAAAAATTTGGATCTACATATAAAAATGAACGCTCTTTCAAACTAGATAGGTTAAATCAAAATCAAAATTTTTTCCCCGGCCGACCCTCATAGAAATGTTCGGTTTTCTCGTGGAACGTCTCTTAATAACGACTATCATGTAGGAGAGATTTTTATTTCGATAAAAATTCATACTAATTATCTTTTGCTTTTCTGTGTTTTAGATATAAGAACAACTTATTGGCAAAATAACATCAATTAGAAATCGTTGTCTTCCTCAAGTATTCGTACATTTGTTACGTTTTTTAATAATCGAACTCATTAAGAAATTATTAATATTAGCAATAGAATTTTATACAATTAACTATTACTTGTAGATCTATATAATATTTAATTCAATTTCTTTTTGTAGTAACACTCGTTTGAAGAAGAAAAAGAAAATAGTAGTTTTGTTTTTACATGATTAATTATATATTATCTGGCCATGGATAAGTGTGGTACTTGTTTGCTATTTTGTCATTGTCTCTTATAGTCAGGTTGTTTTCAAGAGATATTAACAAGTTTTATTTAGCATAAGTACCTTCTATTTATCTCTTCTGTGATAAGATTATAGTTGAAAGTCTCTATCTTATTTTTGCAGACTAAAGTACAATGTAAATCTTCTTTTTATAATATCAAAGTTAAAATGAATCGCTTTAGATAAATAAAACACATCAGTTATTGACAGCAAAACAAAAATCAGCAATGAGATAAAGTCTATAATATTCAGAAATATAAGCCGATTTGCTGGCCCGACGCGATTGTCCATGACTACAAGTTTTTTAAAGCGTATCGTAGCTGTTACTAGCAACGCTCTGCATGATAATTCAACCCACTGGCCACCGTTCGTCTAAACGATTTCTAAAAATGCTAATTGATGTCATTGTGATTTAAATATAAATACTACACTTTTCACAGTTTTCGACATCTAAGGTCAATTTCTAGGAATATATATATTTGCACTATTTCTTATCATTACATTTTCTATGATTATTTTATCTCTACTTCAAAATGCTGTTTCGAACAATAAAATTTTAAAAAAAAGCATGGAAAACTTCGAGTAGCCATTGCTGTTTGGTTCAATGGCTTATAATTTGAATTGAATTAAATGTTTATGAAAGATCAACGGTGATATCAATAGAAGTGAATTCTGTAGAATTCGATTTTGTTTTCAAAGCATTGTTTTACATATCGTATTTTCAATACTTGTATGGATATACAGAATTAAAGTCGCAACAATAAACAATCTACATGATCAACAGCAAAATTAATAAGTATGATTAATCTTTTATATTGAAAATGAAAGCTCAAATATTGAATAAATATTAAATAGTAAGAAAATTTATGTTGACCATTTATTTTAAAATTAACAAAAACTTGTTATTATTGTCAAATACCGTTAATAAATACATATTTTAGTTTTTCATCTAAAAGCCGAATATAGACTGGATCTGGATGAATTTTTACAATTATTTGGAACTTTATTGAAATAATATTTCTTCTCTCATATATATACTGACGTTTTTTAGTTAAATATATAATGTTCTTATAGTAAAAACGACAGAAAAGCAGTTGAAAAGAAATATTAGCATGATTATCATCGGTAAATCATCATTCGATTGACACTGAAAAAGAGAGACTTTTAGAATATTCTATAAAATTGTGTTTGATTAGATAGATTTTTGAAGAAATACTTCTTAATAGTCGATCATTCTTCTCGTTAACCTTCGTCAAATGAATCATGCAAGAAAAGTTAAATTTTGAGTCACACTGAAGGCCATAAAAAAACGATCATTTTTTTTCTTACGAACAACAAAAATGACTAGTAGTATATTTTCTTCGATATTTTAGTGCTTCACACCTCAGCTTTACTTTCCATTTCGATTCTATGTTAATGAACGATTATAAAATTTACTTGAACTCTTTAAAAGTGATTTTTTTTGAATATTTACAAAACGACGTTCAAATAATACAATTACAATTCTTCAAATGCATATATGTTATACCGAGAAATAGTACTGTAGCTAAATTTAACATAACAGCATACTTTCTCAAATGAAAACAAAATGAAAAAGTATAGATAAATATAGCTAACCTAAAGATTGTTCAAACTAAAAAAGTGCTAATTTTCTTTTCACCTATTTTCATATAATTTATTATTCAAAATAATTTCCATTAAATAAAAGCTTAAAAACATTTATTTTCAATCTTCTGTATATATACGTATATATATAATTGAAAAATGTTCATAATATGAATAAAATCTAAGGGAGTAATGCGATGGGGCTGTTTAGGTGATCACTATATGTTAACTAACAGCTGGATAGATATTTGCAGCCTTATAACACATGAAGTACGAAGAATATAAGTTCTTGTTCTGTTCTCTTCTCTTGTTTCTTCCGGACACATTCATATGTAATAATCCATCATAAGAACATCAACATCAGCATTTATATTCGTCTGTTCTTTCTTTGTCATGCGCAATCGTTTTCTTTTTCTCGTTCTTTCTCTATTTGACATTTGTATAAGAGAAGAACAACTGTTTTTTTTTCTCTCTGTATGATGAATACTTCGATGCATATCTGTTAACATCTGGATCATTTTTGTTACATGAAAGTTTTTCGTATTATATACTATTCATTATATCATCGACGACGTCGAAAATATTATTTATTTTTACTTTTGTTCATTATTTTAATAGTATTTCCGTACACATTTTATTGGTGCTTTGAAATATATGCTTATAATAGTGATATTAAAATATTTAAAAAAGACGTAGTAGAAAAATTCCGCCATGAAACACAAAACGATGATCTTGANGCCATTTAGCTGTGATTTCAAAAAGTTCATTTGGGCATTTAGCTGCTATGCGAAGAATTAATCCCTATGAAGAATTATATCTTTATTGTGATGGCATTAAAAAAATTAACAATGCTGAGGATTATAATAAATATAAATATTCAACATGTTAATACATTTTTATTTACTCAATACCATTAGAAACAGCTCGACAAATGGAATTTTTTTATGCGTTTTTTAAACTATTCGTTTGTTATCACTCAATAAAGAGTTCTGCTATGAAAATATTCACGAAACTATGATTTTATAAAATTTACAAGCTACTTATTTTCAATATAATTGAATTGGCTATCGATTATTTCATAGAAGCACTAAATTTGAAAGTTTTCTTTTCTTACTTTGTTGAAAAATATTTGTTACTTAGTAAAAGAAAACTCGTGGTTGTGACACTAAAATTGTATTTGATAATAAATTTATAGTTATTAAACGTTCATCCAATATCCATACATCATCAATATGAGAATCAATATGTGAACCACATTCGAAATGGTAATCTAAATTGCATAGTTCTACTGATTTAAAATCCTCGTGTAATCGATAGGTTTTTAAACGTTAGAGTATAGGTTTTGAATATAATAGTATTCCAGTGAAATATTTTGTTTTAATTGTCTGTTTTTTTAAATTAAAATTAATTTTCATACCAAAATCTTGTTTAAGTCGACCCGATTGTGATATGGAATCCAAATACCGTTATCAGTATAACTTAATAAATCATTTTCTTCTTATGCAAAATATTTTACTTTTTCACGATCAAATATTTGGGTTTAGTTTTTTTTGTTTTTGAATCAATAACAAATTGTTGAAGAAAATTATTTCGATTAATTGAAGAATTTCTTTTCAAATAAAATCTGATCAATCGATGCAAATCCAACAAATGACTATCAATAAGAAAAATAAAACACAACAAAAATAATTCTATGCTTCTCGATTGATCATCATCTATCTAAGAGAATAACTAATCAATATGACATGTTGAATGATCTTCACAGACATTAACTACATGCAAAAAAACATCAACAAATAGATGAGTACAAATAAGATATAGACAGACTGAAAAATAAAGAGATTCTTCTCATAAAGACTCCTCGAAATAATAAGTTTTTTTTTGCTTATTATTGACTATCTTTTTGATCATTGATGAATAAAATATTAAATTCGACATTTGAGTAGATTATCTTCATTTATCATTAAAATAATAAAAAGTTATATTAATAGAAACTTATCTCTTGTCTTATCAGATTCTGTTGGTGATGTTCTTTTTTTTATTGAATAACAAATTCTATTTTATTTATTGATATTATAATTCAAAAATCAAGATTTATTTTAACAAGATTTGACCATGATTTAAAAAAAGAAAAACATAATAAATTTTCATTCCAAATGAAATGCAGAATAGAAAAACAAAAATATTTATTAATTCAGTATTAGTGACATCTTGAGTACAAAATTTTTCAAGAATAAAATAAAATAGAAATTCTACTCAATGACTGATCATTATAGAATATTAATACAAGCTAAAAAGAAAAGATAATTCCATTTTTGTCACAAACATCCCCAGTCACATTGATCTTTACTGAAATTCGTCGTCAAATATTATCTGAAAGTTTACTAGAGTAATTAGAACAGTAAATTAGATATTGTATTTTTTTTGAAAATCTTTTTATAAAGACCTTTACAGATTTATTTGGTATTTTTGTTTATTTCACAATCAATTCTGAATACAAAAATCCTTCTTTCTATTATAAAGATAATTTATCAAGAAATTCCACTATTTCGAGAAGTAAATATTTGAAATAAATGCATTCTGATGATTTTGTATCTTTAGTTAAATTACAACAGTTAAGTACCTAGAAAGAAAAGAATAAATATCATTTGATATTAAAACTGAATACATACATCCCATGAAATACACTTAGTGAAAAGTAAACGTGCAAAAAATTTAGCGACATTTCTCAATTTAACATTTTCAAGACCATGAACAATTTCATATTGATCTTGAAAAACTTTTTCAAAATATTTAACATATTCTTTTTTTAAGGTACAAATTCGTTGACCAAGTAAGCCAAAAAAATCTTCATATGTTTGTTGTTCAGCACAAATATTAACAATCATTTGACATAATCTCATCTAAAATTTAAATTATATTAAAACTAACTCAATATTTCAGAAACATGCTTCTTGTTCAGGACTTAAATTCAATTGAATTATTTCCTTTGCAAATACTTCATGATCAACACTTGACTCAATTTCTAAACACATTGCTCGACGAAGTATTAATAAATTTGTTTCTCTGTCGTCAATAATTGTTTCTTGTTTTTCTTCTAAGAGAAACATTTTAATTTAATCTTACAAATGACTAATTCGACTTACTTTTTTCGTCATCAATGTTATCTTTATTTCCATCACCTTTATGATTACTAATAGACAAATTTGATTTATCTTCATCGTCACTACTTTTACGGAAAAACATTGCTCGAATAACATTATATTGTTCTTCATGTTCTTCATACTTTTCATCATATGTAAATAGATCTAAAAAAAAAGAAGGATAAACAAAATATTTTATTGAATATGAATTATACCAAGTATTGGCTGAGGTTCACATGTATCTAATGTAATCATATGTGTATATTGATTATTTTTATGCACTAAATCAAGACCTCGTGGAACAGCTGGATTTTCTTTAAATTGACCTTCTCGAACAGCAACTAAATCTTTAATCATATCTCGTGTACATTTCTTTAGTGGTTTATTATGTAAACTTTCTAATTTTGAAAATATAGAATTTAATCCACGTGGACTAACTTCACATAATTTTTGTCCACATTCTTTTACGAATTCAATCGCAAGTTCAACATTATCATCAGATGGACTTCCGAGTAAAAGAATTAATATCTCTAATGTAATTATCTCATGTAGCTAAATAGAAAAAGAGCAGTAGAAAATATTCTTTGATCTGTTTAATAATACATACTACATTTTGATTAACTAAATGTGCAATAAATTTTGTCGTTGACAAGCATTTGGTTTTATCATTAGATTAATATTGTCGGCGAAATGATGATATTACTTGTTTGACGATTAATTCACCAATAATTTCAATCCATGGATTAATTATCGATACTAAAGCAGCACAGACCGATGCACGAACAAGTGTTGTTGATTGTGCTCTTATTATACTACGAGCGAAAAGACCACAACCACGGACGATGTTCTGTATGACGTGTATTTTCAAAGACGATATGAGATTGTGTTGCTCCTTTATTGTAAACGTATTGAGTACTGATTACTGAATTACCTTGAATTAATGTTTACAGTGAGAAATTTCATTCATTTTTATCAGTTTGTTTCGGACATCGGAAACATATCTTTTTTTTGAGCCTAAATAAAAAAATTTAGTTTCATGAAAAAAATAGTTTACTTTTCGACCGAGAGCAAAAGACAAAAGTATGAATTGATGAAGATTCATTTTTTCACATGGAACAAGTATTTGAAATGTTAATGAATCAGGCAATCCATAAACTAGCAGTTTGAGTAAAACGTGATATATTTTACGTCAATTTAAGACTATTTTCACATAAAATAATTCAAAAGAAATAAAAAAATTAACAAAAAGTGTTGCATTTATTTACCACTGTTAATTTTTAGAATCGAATTTGATAGAATAGCATTCATTGATCTAGCAAAGAAAAAGACAACTACTGAGTTGTGAATCTTACTCGTTTTGGGAGGATATTTTATCTGCGTGGCGATTGAACATGCATCCCAAACATGACGGGATATCAGTTCATATTTCAAATATTACCTTGAAAGGTTTTTTTTTCTTCACTCTCTCTAAAATATTCACGATTCACAACCCCGCAAATTAACTCTTACTTGCAAAGTTTGCGTCCAACCTTTAATTGTTTATAAACATTATTTACATCTCCACTAGTATCAAACTGTTCCACCATCACTCTACTAATCCATTGCAAAACTTAACTGGTGCGCCAGGTGAAATGAGTCTCTCAGTATTTTGACTATAACGTATTTTCTTGTTGATCCTTAGAACTGATTGTTCTTCCAAAAGATGCGCCGTGAAATTCTCTACAAATCATTAATCACACTTATTTCTGTAGGCAGTTATGGAAAAAAATTAAACGAAGATTATCGAACACGTAAAAAGTACTCAACTTTCTATGCTAATGGGTGTTCCATGAATGGTCCGTGTTTGTATCCCCTTTTTCATCATCTAGTAAGTTTATTTTAAAAGCAAATTATACCATAAGATACAGCATGGAAAGCTCTGTACGCTACATTAAAAACCTTGTGCGCTCGTTCATTTAAAAATGAACGAAATTTGTCCGACCAATTTTCCATACAGTGAAAAGGTCATTTATTGGCCCCACGGAACTTTGCTTATTTTAAAAACAAAAGGTGCAGATATATAAAATAAACTGTTGCTTGTAAATTGTAGAGCCTTTCACGCTGCATCTTGTAGTATATTTTGTTTTCTTTTAATACAACGTATTAGGTAATAAAAAGATGAAATAAAAAAAATAAATTCGTGGTGTACCAAAACTGATCGCGTTTGCATTGTCGAAAATTAGTTGCCTAGAATTTTGTCCATTTTAAAAACATAGAGTGCATATATAAAATAATGTTTTTAATGTAACGTATAGAGCTTTCCATGCTGCATCTTATGGTATAATTTGCTTTTAAAATAAACTTACTAGATGATGAAAAAGGGGATACAAACACGGACCGTTCATGGAACACCCAATAGCATAGAAAGTTGAGTACTTTTTACGTGTTCGATAATCTTCGTTTAATTTTTTTCCATAACTGCCTACAGAAATAAGTGTGATTAATGATTTGTAGAGAATTTCACGGCGCATCTTTTGGAAGAACAATCAGTTCTAAGGATCAACAAGAAAATACGTTATAGTCAAAATACTGAGAGATTCATTTCACCTGGCGCACCCGTTACTGTGCTTGTGCTACATTATATTTTGATTGAATTTATTCATCAAAATAGAAATCAAGATTTTCTACCAAATAACTAAAAAGAAATTGATTCTAATTCATTTTATCTACTTTTTCCGTTACATTTTTATATAAGTCATTTTTTATCGCTCGAATGTTTTTCAGTTTTAAATAAATGTATGTAGAGTTTTCTATTTTCTCTTACTACTCGCCAATAATTTTTTTGTGATAAATTCTACTGATTACTTTGAATTAGCAAGTGAGAGAAAAATATCTGTTGTCGGTTTTTATAAAATACTAACAAACATTTTTTTGGAATAACTTGTGATCTTTTCAAGGTATCGAGTGCAACCTTTTACCATTAGATAGAGCAACTTCGAGGAGTCTATCACTATGAGATTCATTAGGAACAAAGGAGGTTTTTATGATAGATCTCTAATTGATATATTTTTCGTTAGTTTTCATAGGCACCTAGTCTCAAATTGCAACAAAATGTAGTTTGGAAGATACTGTATTCATAATAAAATTTTCAGTTCATTCTGTCATTGTCTTGAATACCATAATTCTTTAAATTTTTGAGATTTTGACGTGAATGGAGGGCTCTTCAGGCTATATTTAGGTGTAATTTGAGGTTAGATCTCCATGAAAACTAACGAAAAATATTCATCTAATGGTGAAAGGTCGAACTCGATAGTTTGAAAAGATCAAACGTTATTCAAAAAATAATGGTTGGCATTAGAAAAAACGATAATTGTGTTCATTTTTTTTGTACTCGTATGTTGCAAAAACGTGACTGAAATTATCTTTCTATCTATCAGTGAAATCTTATATAATCTAAACAAAATTTATCACTTGGATATATTTTACTACTTAGTTTATCAAAAGCTGGTTTAGCAAAGTCGTGTTTGTCGGTTCGGTCAGTCATTAATCTTTTGTTTTCAATATATCACTGATTGTCTGAGATGAATATTTGAATACGAAACAAAACGAAATATTGCCACTAGCAAAAAAATACTAGGTTTGATTGAATATTATTATATTGTAAAACAAGAGAAATAAAAAGCACTGTAGCAAGACATTGTCAAGAAAAGATAACCTTTGATTCACTTCTTTTTTAACACGGGCATACGCTTATATATGTATATATAAAAGGAGTTCTTATTTTCTAGATTATCTGGAAGAGTATAGTTTCGGATGCGTATAACTCAGTCATTTTTCATCTAAACTTCCTCAAAATTTTTCATAACACCAGTTTTTTGTGTAATCTGTAAATCGTCAAATCTTTGAAAATACAAGAAATCTATCGAACTTGAAGTACGGGAACCATCTTTACCGATCAACTATCTAACTAAACAAATAATTGAAGACAGATTATTTCTGACGTGAATTTTATTTACTCCTAAAATAAAAGCTATTTCAAAAAAAAAACGAATCATTTTCTTAAAAATTTCCTTATCAAATCTATAAAGCCACGAATTCAGATCTTTCAGCAATTTCTTGAAAAAAACCTGAATGTAAAATGTTGAATATGGTGAGTAAAGATTCGGATTGAGAATTCAGGGTGTAGAATTTGATCTATGGATATTATATTCATACTCTGTACAAAAACCATCAATACTTGAAATCATAAATCAAAATACATAATGTCTTAGTTTCTTTCATTTTGGAATGTTCAAAGGATATTTAACACTGGAGATTATTTAACAATTATATAAAAATAAAGCGAAAATAATAATCACTGATATCTAAATTTAAACTATTTCATCTAGTTTTGAATATCTTGAAGAATACTTATAACTTCAATTATGTAGTAGTATTTTTTAAATCTTCTAACAAATGCGCTATTAACAGATGTCTAGGTTGAAAAATTCCACTTTGGATACTGTCGTACAAATATAACCGGCCATACACTTATGTCTCGTCATTTATGATGAACATACGGCGGCTATTCGGCAAGAATGCAATAAATTTTACGATCTTCTTGTTATCATCATATTTGTGTCGTTTAAGATTGTTTGAAAATGGTTCTATTTTGTCTACGACATCATATCTTTTAACCTAGGTGAATAAGTCAGAAATAAAAAATATTCTTCATTCTTGCTAGCACCAATTTTTCTTGTAATATTCTGCTGGTTGATACCAAATATTCCAGAGTAGTATAGTGGACTTCGGTGCTTGGCTACCTAA
Source organism: Rotaria socialis (assembly GCA_905331475.1). Lineage (NCBI taxonomy): Eukaryota > Metazoa > Rotifera > Eurotatoria > Philodinida > Philodinidae > Rotaria > Rotaria socialis. Next base: position 11,823 of record CAJNYU010002759.1, read on the forward strand.
TTATTCATAATCACAAGTTACGCTATTGATAAAACTATTCAGCATAGATATAAAAATCCTTTTGAAAACTGCAACTATTTTTAGTTGTACTTCACTTAAAGTCTTTACAGTTTTACGATGAAATTCTAATGATATATGAAATATCAGTTACATAAAACACAGGTTAATGTATGTCAGTGGTCGTTTTTTTTCTTGACGAAAAGGTTGGCATGTGTATGCTTGTGGCTGCTTTTAATCTATTGACAATGCTTTTCTCTTTGTATTGTATTTTGAAGAGAAAAAAACAATCTCTGAATACCTTTACTTCATTTCATCGGTATTATTTATTGGCACTGATGAGTAATAGTCTAATTGAAATACTGGCTGGCTTTTGCGAAGATGGATGTAATTTAATAATCGATGTGGTGTTTACAATTTTATTTGTGTTCATGTTCATACTTGAGTTTATTGTTGTTTCTATTATGTATGATATTTGCAGACCAAAACATCATCGAAGAATTCATCAAAATCATCAATGTTTATCAACATCTCAAAAGTCAACAAGAAAGTTGTCTAATGTTAGCCAAAACAACTCTGAACCTATTTTTCATCATATCGTTAGTGCTGAAACGAAGAATCATCGAAACATTAGTCTATTTTCGAATCCAAAATCTGATCGCATTTATATTACTACTATGAATATATGCACAGTACACACTGTTGACACGAATAAATCTATCAATCCAGTTTTTCCATCCATTGAAGAACGAACATTAATTTGTTATTGTGATGGCAGTTACTCTCATTGTATGAAAATAGGTCATTTTGGTTTTCGAGCTTCTAATGGAAAGTGCAGTATTCGTTTCATTTCTCCTCATGATCCGAAACATGGTAGTACAGACACAGAAGTTCATGCTGCATGTCTCGCTATTCAATATGGATTAGGCAAACAATACAATGAACTGATTATCTATACAGATAACTCTAAAGTAGAACAACTTCTTAAACGTCCTACAAAGAACGATGCTATTTCATATTATAATATTTGTGAAAGTCTGAATAGATTTCAAAAGCAAAATCATAATAATTCTATTCAGGTGATACAAGTTCGTGGACATACATCAATAGATGAACAACAAAAATGTAAAACAAAACACAAATTCGCAAAAATCGATCAAGCTGTAAGAAAAAAAACTCGTCAATATATAAAAAGACGACGGTGCATTAATATTGAGCAAACATCTTATTATTGGTATCAATATATTCATTATCCTTATTTTCCATGTACATATCGAGTTCTTCAGTATTATATTTAAAGTACACCATTACGAAGTTGTAATAAGTTTCAAATTCTACATAACAAAAAACTATAAAACTCAAGGGTTTATAGAACTGATGTAATTGTTTTTCTAGCTTTTAGCTTAGAAGTATATACGTATATGTGATGTTCTCTCATCTTTAAATTTGTATTACAATGATGAACCACTGACATTAATTTCGACCGAATTGAAAAGAATTTTTTTTCTATACAAAAATCCTCTGTATCGCGATATAATCCTATATAATCACTATAGATATAAATTAAATACATTGATTGAAAAAAAAATACAAACTTAGTTATGCTTCATTGAAAGCAAGCCTTCATGTTTTAATGAGTAGGGAAAGGTCGAGATATTTGTCACAGACAAGAACAAAAAGTTGAAATAGAGTGAGGTAAATGTGTGTTTACTTCATGACAATCTATTTCCTACTATGATATAAAATTTCAACTGCAGAAAAATGCTGATACAACATCGGCAATCTAGAATTATCTGAATGCTGATTGATCGTGTAGCTATCGAAAGTGGGATTTCTCGATTAGAAATACGCGTCTGTGACTTTTACTAATGAGGCGCTAGTGCGCACATACCGGTTTGTTTCGTACTTATATATTTCTCAATCCTCGATTCTCAGACAAAATATTTTCTTTGATCGGACGCTGTATTTGATAGAAGAGAGTGGTGTGTGGGTATAGATTCATTGAAGCTTCAAAGTAACACAGTCACCAAAACCCACACCCTTGATTTTCTTTCTTTTGAAGAATCGAGAAACAATTATATTCATACATGGAACTATTTTAAAATCGTTTTAGAGTAATATCATCATCGAAACAACCTGTTATACAAAATTCACTATGATATAAATTACACGGATAACGGTTGCTTGGCACATCATTTTTTCTCATCTGTTTGGGTGACTACAAACTACACAATATCTTTGACAGAATACATAAAAGAGTATATATATATGGCATTTCTAGGAAAAATCTAAAAGAGAGTATATGGGTGTTGCTCAACTCTATTTTAGCGCGATAAGCGACATCTATATCAAAGCGAATTTATAAAAATATCATTAGAAATTTATTTTAAGATTGTTTTTTTTTACTATTATTTCCAACTTATTATTCAAACTTACATTTATTAAAATAAAGGAGGTTTTGCTAGAGGCCTATTATTGGTTGAGTAAGGACAAAATCCAAGATGTACGTTCCATAACTAGCTGTGCCTTTATTTGTTGATTAGTTTCTCCATTCATTCTCAATAAAAACTTTGCGTGACCAGTGGTCGATTTCTCCCTCGAATCGTTCTTCGACTAAGCTAACCATGGATTCAGATAATGATTCAGGCAATTCAAATGATGGTCCAATCCATCGGCGTCGTACTCAAGGTACTCGTCCGCCACCTCCATCACATCATCAAAATGCAATGCATCGATTATCACCAGGTGGTAACATTGATCATACCTATCATCCAACAAAAGAAGATGCACCTTATTCAGATGATGACGAAGTTGATGAAGAAGACGAAGAAGATGACGATGATCATCGTCGTCATCATCAACAATCAACATATCGTGGACGTGGTCGACCATCACAACAACAACATCTAATGGATTCATCATATGATGATGGTCATGAAGGTTTACCCAGATATACAGGTCCATTGCGTGAGCAAGATCGATTTTTACCAATTGCAAATGTTGCAAAAATAATGAAGAAAGGTGTTCCTGAAAAAGGAAAAATTGCTAAAGATGCAAAAGAAACTATTCAAGAGTAAGTGTGTCATTTGCATTTAATTGATTTTTCTATTTATTCGATTTTAATAATAATAATATAGATGTGTTTCGGAATTTATATCATTTATTACAAGTGAAGCATCCGATCGATGCCTTCAAGAAAAACGAAAAACGATTAATGGTGAAGATATTTTATTAGCAATGTTAACACTCGGGTTCGATTCCTATGTTGAACCACTTAGAACGTTCTTAACGAAAGTCCGTGATGCATCAAAATATGATCGAACAATAACAATGGGTGGCGAGTTAACAGATGATTTACGTATGCAAGTTGCACAAGTTCAATCTAATCAAACAGTTGGATCGATGACTCAAGCACAAGTTGCTACAACTGTACAAGTTCAACCACAAGCAGCAACAGCTACATCAACTTCTTTGTCTGGTCAAACATTGACATCAAAATCAAATGTTACAGCTGCTAATCCAAATGGACTTGAACCTTATGGACATTCAGTAAGATTATATTAATAGCTTTATTTATTTTAGCAAAATCTGTATCATGAATTTTTCTTATTTTAGGTTCGTGTTGTAACTTGTATTCGAAATGATCAACCGGGTGAAAATCCAAATTATGTTTATACAATTCAACCGTATCAATAAAGAATAAAAATACAAGTTATCCATGAAACACAGAAACAATTTGTACATTGTTCTTTCTTCTTCTTTGTTCGCATTTTTTCTTTTGCTTTGTACATTTTTCGATATATCTTGATGTATTTGTTTATTTAGTCTTTATCATCATCATCTGTGTATTTGTCTGTCTCTATTTTGTTATTCGATACAACAAAAAAAAGAACTCTTATAAAACTTAATTAATGATATTGAAATTTTAAAGAATGATTTCTTATGAGATACAGTTCGAACAAGTATACAGATAATCTCTCTTATTACAGATATATTATTTAATTTTTTTAATGGACGAGCTATCTTTAATTCTTCAGTCATTGATTGATAGTGAAATTGACGATATGATACTTGATTTAGTTTATGAGATTCATTCATCAATTAAAGGAATTCCTCAAGAACAATTTCAAATAAATAATTATGCAAATAAAAATATTTCAATTGAAAAACAAACTTGTATTTGTCCCAATTGCGGTCAATCAAATTTAATAGCTACAAAATTTTCTTATCATTTAGCTAAATGTCTTGGTGAGAAAAAGTGAAAAGAAAATGAATCAATTATTTGCTTTTTACAAAAAAAAAATAGTCTTATTCGATAAAAATCTTGATTTTCTTTCTGTAGGTGCTGGTCGACAATCATCACGACGAGCAAAACGTCGAATTGTCGATCAAATTATGATAATAGCAGCTTCAGATAAAAATGGATCAGATAGAAATCACTTTGATAAAGATATAGAGAACAATTCTATATCAGAAGATGGAAGTTCTTGTACAGGTAAAATATTTATGGATGTTAGCTTAGTGATCATGTAAGAATAAAACAATTCAGATTTAGTTTATAATTCTATTCATCATTATCATTTGTTATTCACGTTAAATAAGTTTGACATTTATATGTGAAGACAGTGCAATTAACTACAAAATAATATACTGTTTACTCCAATTCATCAGTGGAAACATCTTACTCAAAGATATGATTATTAAGCGAGCTAGAAAATAAGAAAATGATATATATATATATATCAGCAATGGATCAACATTTGCATTATAGAATGAGTTTTTTCAGTTTGCTTTCATTTATTAAAATCTTTCTATAATGAATGGCTTATATTCACTAGTGAATTTTACTACAATTCGAAGAAGTCTTGAAACGATAATAAGATAATCAGTAGATTAGAAATAGAGAAATCCTTTATTTATATCTGTATATAAGTATCTGTTTTTCTCAAGTTTTGAAACTGATTGTTTTTGCGAACAATGTATAATAATATTATTTTTGATCGACATGAAGAATTCACAATATCATTTTCTTTATTTTTTGACTAATAAATAATTATTAACCTACAACGAAAGTGCTCGAATGAATATTATTAATGAACGATACAATTACTTCAATGAATATTGAAAAGAAGAAGTCTACTTTAAGAATTCTATAATCTAAATTAGTCAGAATTCCTTTGGTTACTTATTTTATATTTACTGATCAACCTTATAAATATAAACTGCACAAAAAAAAGAATAATCTATCGGTTTGAAAATAAATACATTTTACACGAAAAAGGTATATTGAAAATATTATTAAATATAAATATGAAATAGAACGGCCTAAGTTTTACTCAATGAATAAGAAAAATTTATTATATCAAAATAGAACAAAGCACTGGAATATTGTCTCTATTTCATAGCTAATATTTAACCAGTTAATATTCATTTCTACTTTGAAATATTTTTCTTTTAGATTCAACGTCAAGTTCTATGACACTGATTAGTTCAAATCAAATTCATAATTCTCTAGCAAACGAAACTGAAAAATATTTTGACGAATTCGATGATGATGATGAAGATGATTGGAAACCAAAAATGAAAAAACAACGAGTAACAAAATCAAATCATAAAAAGAAAATGAAGAAAAATAAAGATGTTCTTGTTGTTGTATCTTCATCAACTTCTAAACTTAACTTTGGTAAATCTATCATTCCATTAAGTAAACTCTGGTCAGTTACATATATTAACTTCAATAAATAGAAATAACGATTCATTTCTATTTTAGTCCAGTCACAAATCACGTTGTGATGCCTTTAGTTTCTCGACCAATTGGTTCTGTGACACCATCCGATAGTGATAAAATTATCTTTAAAACACAACAAGTATCATCGTCGTCATTTTCATGTGAATCTTCAAATTATTTTATCCAATCACCATTGAATCTAGTCGAAGATGAACAATCATCAATTATTGTATTCAAAGAGGATATTAAATAATCGATTCTTTTTGTTTTGAATTTTTCTACTGTATGTATTTGTCTTCAGTCAATTTGTTCTTCTCATCTTTTTTATTCTGGTGAAAACCGATAAAATCAAACAATTAGAAAGAGAAGTTTTTGGTGATATAAAAAAATGATGAATATTTTCTATTTTCTCATTTTTATATTTCATTTCTGTACTTGACGGTATTCTTTAAATTGTTCAACAATATAAAAAGACATGTTGTTATTACTCACGATAACATTTAATAAAATTGACAGTTTCATTCATTTTTTTATTCAGTTAGAAGAATATTAGTTGTGAACTATATTGAGAAAATGGTTTGATAATATGTAAAACATTTATCATGCAGAGCGTATTTTGATTTCGTAGAAAACAGGAATAGCTTATTTATTTATAATCTTGTTCAAACAACTATTCGATCCTAATGCAGGCAAAGCTTAGGAACGTATTTCTTTTGTGATCTGTTAGTTTGAAACAACATCGGACTGCTATATTGATATCAATATAATGCTTATTATATGTGCTATCAAAATGCATTACTGGTATAAACAAGTTCAGTTATTCTTCTTTATTTCTGTACTAAACCTCGTTTGCCTCATTTTCCGAACTCGACTACAAACTGTGTTCCAACATAGTTCCTGGTAGGTCTATTTTGTGTAAACGTTGTAGATCTCGCTCTTAGTTCATTTTTTCACACACTGCAATGTTAAAAACTTGCCGTTTCTGCTTTTTTCATATAGAGGCATATATGTCATGGTTATTACTGTATTCATGCGGATATCAATAGATCTTAACTTATAATATCTGTCAGATATCGAAAAGTTGAAGTTTTCAGATTATTATTCAAAAGCAGTTTTTTTGATGTTCCAGCAGAAAAATTCAGGAGTTCACGTGAACTCGATGGGTCACAAATATACTATACAAGAAATTCAAAAAGTAGAAATTGGAATCTTTCTTTTTAATGTTAAAAAGTCATTCATATATACATCGTGCGACATGACAAGAAATTCTTCAATGGAAATATCTCTTTATCTCAATCTTGATTAAGTCAGTGAAGCAAAGTGTTCGTGAGAACTATCGACAAAACCAAAATATTAGATCAGCAAACGATATCAATGTAATATACAAACATAACTTTGAAATGTTCGCCTGAACCATCGAAACAAAACCAAAAATTCATTATTATGTTGATATGAGTAGTTGCCTATTTCGAATTCAAATATAAACGGGCATTCGAAAAAGAAAAGCTACCAGATAGTTCTAGGAATATTTTAAGGTTTTAGATTAGGTTTCATATAAAAACCAAGCACTCAGGCATATCACTAATAGGTATATACTCTCATTGACCACATCTTGTCCTCATCTCACCAATACAGAGACCCATACTTTTGCCGTCCGTATTGTTGAGCTTTAGTCATTTTAAAGTAAATGCAAAAGTAGAGCTAAAACTGAATTTATGTCTGCCACTTTCCCGTCATTTCTGAATTCAAAACACATAGCTTGTTCATCATTCATCATATTCAATATGGAAATAGATATGTCATAGAGTTTAAATATTATAGAAGAAAATGTTGCTCAGTTTATGGAGAATATCGCAGAATTCAATGGTTTCTTTAGTTTATGTGTGGTGTATTTTGCTATTAGTGCGCAGTTGAGTTCTACTTTGAGAGTATTATTTGTGTCAATCTATTTATTCGAATTATAAGTTTCTTATTTTGTGCAAAAAAGAGCTTTAACTTAGATTTGAAGAAATAAAATATAATGTTGTTAAAATACTATTTTTTTTCGCATTGATATACCTTTCGCAGTAATAGAACCTTTGATGAGAAGGTTGATTGAAAGACTAGGTTAAAAATGGCATCGGGTGATAAATTGCAATGTGACTGGTTAAATTGCCCACAAAATACGATGATAAGATGTTGTAGTTCAATATGTTGATGATATTTAAGAAGGAACGCTGTGACTCTTTCGAATTGTAAGCTTACGAAGCAAACCCACTGTTGCTTGCGTTGTTTCATCGTTTTGGATTAAAACATTCCTAGAATAGAGTTAAATTTTTTGTGAAGCCTGTAATCCAACGTTAGAGAAACGGAAGTAAAGTGCTCTACCATTTCTAGTTTCTCCAATTCAGATTGATTGAAGGTTAAATTTGAAGTTACTACTTCACCGCATATTATAGTATTTCCGTCGAATGGTTTGATATTTGTGAGCGATGATGGTGAAGTAAGTGGTATAATATTTGGAGATTGAATGGTGCATCTTGGACTGGAACGCGGTTCAAATGCAAATCCTAAAATATCGAATTCGATTTCTTTAGGTTGAAGCGATATTAAGATAAGCTTGTATTACTTCAGCCATAAATTTGCGAAAATATCGAAAAATACTTTGCCTTCTGTTGAATGGTTCGCAGAAAAAATACGGTTCCATCGTAAATATGGAGCATGTAATGCATGGTCCGCATATAGACGATTCATAATTATTGATACCACGTTTCACTCGAATATGTCATCCAGTTTGTGTGGTAGCTGTTCAAACTTTTGAGATTTACTTTTGATTTAATCGTGCAATATTTTTTCTAAATTGCCAATGGCAACACTTAACTTATCAAATCTTTCTGAAGATTAACCATCGAAGGTATTAGAGAGTGATTTTATTGCATCCAAATCTATAAAATGAAAACTTAGGCATGATTTTTGTTTTATGAACCAATGGAATTTAATATATGTTACATGCCTTTCCATTAGGCGAGAAATCGATTGTAATTTATTTGTTTTTGTCAATATTTGAATGATTTATTTCAGTTGCATAATAGTCAACATTATCATTGAGCAATTTCTCAGATTCCTCGTTTTATGAAATATAAGTGAATGATGACTTTCCTGGAACTTTCTTTTGTATCATAACATCAACATAGAATAAAAGTAGGAGTCCCAGATCGACCGTTACGACCATCGAATACTGTAGAAACCGGCTTGAAAGCTGCAGAAAAATCATCGTATCTCGCAGGAAAACAAGTGAAATTGCTGAAAGTTAACCGAAACCCATCGGAAGTATTTCCGGTCGTATTGTCACGACCTTGGTTTATGCATCTGTTATCAATGTCATATTTCCAACTATTTTTGACGATTGTTATTCAGCTGTAATATATCTCAATAGTCAGGAATAGCATAATGTTGTATGGATCCGATTAGAGTAAAAAAGCAGAGTGTTCGCCACCTTCCCCTGGCTCGGTGTCACTGTTTTCGGAGATGTACGGTAGTGCAAGAATAGACAAGAAAGAAAAAATAATATAATATACGTGAATTCGTCATCAGACTTCTCCCGTTTATTTGTTTTCACTAGTCGACGATCTTGACTTCGATCTGTTCAGATTCTTCTTTTTCAGACAAGATGCTTTTTAGTGATAGTATTCAGGCAAGAACGCTGTCGAGAGGAAATTAAAAAGATTCTTGTATGCAGTTCCAGATAAACAGAAACTTCCCTGATTCATCTGAAGAATACGAATCCAGTAAGAGTGACAAGTTTTTTTGAGATTCAGACAAGAATTTTGTTTCTTTCCTCCCGCGAAGAATCTTGTCTCATTGATCAGTAAAATAAGAATCTGGGCAGATCGAAGTTAAGATCGTCTACTAGTGAGGTACCAAAATTCATCCTCTAGCTCGCTCTCCTTAGAAGAATCCTCAGAAAGTCCATGGCGAGTCGTCTGGGGAGATTGTATTAGGGTTCGATTTTGCCAAGGGGGAAACAGCGATTTGTGATTTTGTGATTTAAAATGAGTTTACCTGATTTCGGTGATTTAAAATGAGTTAAACTGATTTTGCTGATTTAAGCTGATTTAAAGTGATTTAAGCTGATTTAAAGTGATTTAAGCTGATTTAAAGTGAGTTTAAATGATTTAAAGTGATTTCAACTGATTTAAAATGAGTTTAAATGATTTAAAGTAATTTAAATCATTCTCTTTCTCAGTGAGAATTTTCAATTTATTGCAGTTTTCAGCTTTTATACGATATATGGCTGAGATCTAAAGAATTTATATTTGTTTTATTCAGATTGTTTCATATATTGAATTAAGGACCCTTGATAAACTCTCTGATGAAATAGTTAATTAAAATAGAAAAGAATAAGGATACTTATTATTTTATGGTAGCTTTGTTTGTAGCAAGTATTTTCACACTACAATATACCCATATAGATATATTGTTATATATCGGCTTTTACGCACATGAAGTATTTTGTTTTGATCAAATACATTTATTATTAATTCGAGATGGCACACACGCTGGTTCATTATCTAAAATAATTGCTTAAATCGAGACACTGTTCTCTGTTCTTGTAATAGTAATATAATATTTATATAAAACATACAGAAAAGATCATGCAGTTTGTTGAACCCTTTTCAATCGATTAGACGACAATATGGGCCTCGTTTTTGAAAAAGCTTACTAATGCAGTTTCTTTGGGGCTAAAGTATCCCTAGGGAATGTACTGGGTTCAGGGTACCCACATACTAAGAAAGTCACACCAGGGTATCTATTAAGTGTAATTAGAAAATTATCAGTAACCAGACTGTTGTAGGTACTGCATTGGGTACCCATAGCAGTATGTTTCGCTGAAGCAGTACTTGTATGAGTACCCGCACCTGTAATTTTACTGAGGAAAGCTCTACAGGGTACCCTAGATTTATCGCGTTTTGTGTGGCGTCTGTTCATTCACTGTTTTCTTTTGCGTGAACAGCTCCTTATAAACAACTCGGTGAACCATCAGAAAATAAACTTTTTTCCAGCAGTGTTCAGACTTCCAAAAAAGGAAATTTTGGAAGTTTTGGAAATTTCAAGTACTTGTGTTCTAAATTGTTTGGTACTTCCCAAAATTATACAATTTCCGAAATTTTTGAAATTTCCAAAATTCTGTACAAAGCGAAATTTCCGAAATTACAGAAGATTCCGAAATTTCTAAACTTTCAAATATTTTCAAAACATTTTCATTTGCTTTGCTATGTAGTAATCGAGTTGATGGAAGCTTCGGAAATTTCTGTAATTTCCTTTTTCGGAAATCTGAACATACCTCCTTGAGAACATGGTTTTATGACTCCACAAACAACATTTACTGCTGTTAATGAAAAGGATGGACTATGGCTGTTTTGTGATACACCATTGTATGTTTCACGTGCCATTTGAAATTATTTTGAATACTATACCGTTTTTCGCAACATCTTTGATTTTTAGATGCAATTCAAATACAACACCAATAATGAATGGTATATACCGTTTAAAATACTATTTTCAAATACTATTCAATTTTTAGAAATTCTCTTATCGATCTTCAGCAATCCATAGAAATATTTTACAGTCACATTAATCTGTTTTTATTTCAGACATTTGCCATGATCAAACCTGCGAATATTTTGACTTTCCTCAAGACTGTGAAAGTCACAATCTCTACATGATATGTGGCAAACAATGCGGCAATACAATGTGCTAAACAAAAATCCAATGGTATTGTTTTTATTTGATGGAAAGGACCCGTCTAACGTGTGAAAAGAAACTTTTTATTTGAATCATTGATCAGGCATAATCAATTCTTTTTTGTACCATCGGCCAACAAATAAATGATCTGAATTGTGCATTTTGTGTGCGTATTGGTTCAAAGGAACGGTATTCAGAATGTGAATGTGAGAATGTATATTGAACATAAGTTAGATATAAAGCAGAATATGACGTGTGGTGCTCGTTTAACAGACCCTAAATCTTTTCAAAAATAGGCCAATCTGTCTTTTAACAAAAAGACAAATCGATCTATTAGTGTCAACCTTTTCTTTGCAGCAACCGATCTAGTCAAAAATAGAATAAAGTATTTAGATGTGTTTGAATTAAAATAATAAAACATCAATCAGGGCTATGTATCCTTAGGGTGCGGCTGTGTAACAGAGAAACAATGATGCGTTTCGACTTTTCTCAAATGTCTCTTCAGATGGTTTTAAATTCAGTATTATTTCAAACAATCCAACGTGACCATGAAGAAAATGTGAGCGGGCGTTTGTGTACTGGAGGGTGGTTTAATTCTTAACGCTTTTATTCGCACTCATACCTGCATCCAAAACAACAAGAAGACTTAAGTTTCTAATAGATGTCTATTCATTGAAAATATATGGTTTTATGTAACCACTTTAAATCTTTAGATCATTTGATAGAATATAACACCAAATTACGAAATAAAGCTAAAAATAAAATTTTACAAAAAATGCAGCTTATAAATGTGAATGTTTTAGTGAAATCGACAGAAAATTGCTAAGAAACGATAAGAAGATACATATATATGTCCAGTAATCTTCATGCATATAGTAATATCACTAAAATGATACATATATTATCATAAGTAACATAAATCATATTCGTTGTTAGTTGTTTTCTCATTCTTAACAATTTAAAGATATTCCACAAGAACCGCACTGGCAACATTGAGAGAATTTCGCTAAATATGACATATTTGTAACATGCCGACTATTTAACTATGGATTGTATGGTTCATAACTAATATTCTATTCGGTGGGTGATACTAAAGAATGATCATATTCTGACTAAGTGTCTCTTTAAAATGTGGCTATTACTCAGTACCAAAATCTCAATGAGAGTTTGCAAGCTTTTGTCTTTTTTTTAATCAAAAAACTAATTTCTCCTGTTGAATACAGTTTAATGATTAATGGCAAGTTTATCACCTTTTAGAGCTGAAATGCAAGGGAGCAAATAAGACAACATTTCAATAATGAAATATAGCATGTGCATCATCATATAATATGTGGTTGTTGATACAACAAGCAGATAAACATTCATCTTTGTTTTTTATCAATTTGAATTGAGTCAAGTCCAATATCGTCAATGTTGTGCAAGATAAGCAAAAATATATATATATTTACGTAGTTATTTCGCTACATCTTCCATCAAATAACTGACAAACTCTTCAGATAAAACTTACAATGCGAACACTCGTTTTACTTCTTTTAATTGCCGGTTATATCTGTAGTGCTGAGATTTTGGTAAACAACATTCGAGCGTCGTCAACTGGCTCATCTAGTGGTTCAACTTCAAGAATTACCACTAAACCAGCAACAACAACTCAAAAACCTTTGCCAACAACTACTAAACCAGCAACAACAACTCCAAAACCTTTACCAACAACTCCTAAATCTTCCCCAACAACAACTCCAAAACCTTCACCAACAACTACTAAACCAGCAACAACAACTCAAAAACCTTTGCCAACAACTCCTAAATCTTCCCCAAGAACAACTCCAAAACCTTCACCAACAACCTCTAGGATTTTATCAACAACTCCAAGACCTTCCCTGACAACTACTAAATTTTCACCAACAAGTCCCAAACTTTCTTCGACATCTCAATCTCCCAAAACAAGTGTTAAGCCATCACCGACAGCTACAAGTCGAACACCTGCTCCTAAAATCATCGATTGTTACTACTGCGGTGACCCGGGTTACCCGTGTCCTCAACCATTTAATTCGTACGATCGAAATGTACGGATCACTCCCACATCCGGTCGATTCTGTGTGGTACGTAAAGTCATAATAAAGTATATGGATTTTTTGTTTCTGACCCCACAATTTTTAAACTTGGAACCGATGTTTTCGGCTATGAAATGTGTTACACCCAAAAAGTATAACTTGACCAAAACATAAAAAGCCTACTGCTGCACATCTCTCCTGACAGTTGAAGAAAATGAATGAATAGGATAGAGATCAGGAAAAAACTAAACGTACTATCTACATGGCAGATACCGATAAACTGAAAATGTTAAGGTCGGATATACATGGGGACAGATCCAAAGAACTTTGATCGTGCCTATCTCTATCTCCAACAAAACGTGGGATTGATAAAAAAAATATGATTTTGTTAAATCACCGCGTGGAAACTTCATTTTGACTGTATAATTATGAATTGGCATAGAACATGATTAAATTTATATTCACTAGCTTTCCCTAAAATAACTTCCATTGATTTATTTCCTTCAAGAAAAAGTATTCGCAATGAATTTGGAATTATATTTTGTTTTAGAAATTGGGTCCAGATAATGGTGGACGTGGACCTTTTTATCGTAAACCAGCTAGCTCGAGTGAATGCTCACAAAGAGGCTGTTCTCGAAAGTACATAAATTTTCAATGGACGGAGGTCTGCTGTTGTGATAGAAATAAGTGCAACATGGGCATTGCATCGGCCAAATCGACTTGGGGACTTATTTTCAGCACGTTGGCAGTAATTTTTATTTACCATCAATTTTAACTGATCAATTGTTTGTTTTCATAGCTTTTTAAACGTTATTAATAAAAATTTCGTAGACTAAAATTAGAAAAATGATTTTTTGAAGAAAGATAGTAACAGATTGAATCATCTTATCAGTTGAGCCAAATATCAGTTATTTTACCTTATACAGCCGGATTGAAATAACATACAGATTTTTATGAAGGATGAAAAAATAATAATTCATTTGTTACTAAATTCGAAAAAAGCATCGGTTTTAAATATCGATGTTGCACTAACAACTTTTAATGAAATCTATCATACTCATTACGCTAGAATGTATTGGTTTAACATTTTTTTGGTTTCGATTCTAGAATATTCAGCAGCTTATAACTACGGTATGAGTGCTAGAAAATAATGCGCCCACTCAGACTCACACTCATACTCCTTGTACTAGTGTAAATCTATTTGTTTATATGAAATAGAATTTTTTTAACATAGAGAAATATTCATTTCTTTCTCTGCAAATTTTTTCAAGATTCCCAAACGTCTAACATCTGTATCATTCTATAAACTAGAACCTAGAGAAATTCATCACCATAGAATTGGTGGTGACCATTCCTGTATTTGATGCAAACATAACCAATGTAGTATTAATGTAATATCAGCTATCGAGTCACTAACTCTGAAGATACATAATAATGATAATTAGAATAATAGTCGAAAGCAGATTGTATTCTCCTTTGAATCTACCTAAATTCGAGTGTTTACCACACTTTCAAAAAATGTCGATGCTGCAATTTTGCACAAAATCGAAGCTAGGATATATACGTCGTATGAGATAGTTTCTTCCCTTTTTTTGATCATTGTCGCTATCTTCTGTTAGAGAGTTGTAACTAAACATGCTGACAAAAGAACATATAAAGATGGCCGAGCTGCAGGATACACGATCCATAAAAGATCTTACAAGTAGAAGTCTGATTCATTGCAAATCGAAACATTTTCACTCAATTTCAATAAAATATCTAACTAGTGAAGTTCTTTTTGACAAACATTCATTTGATATGCTACTGAAGTTGATAGAAAAAGTTTCGATATGCAATGTAGTAGACTTCTATCACTCTCGATGAACTCATCCTTCCACGTTCATCATTATTTTAACCCTCATCCTCAAGATAGTTCTATTTTGTGAAATGAATATGTATTTTCGGAGCAAAATGTAAGTGAAAGTTTAAAAGCGAGATTTTCGCGGCTCCCTCTCCTCATTACAGAATATGAGAAAAAGCAAGACCTAGTTATTGAATATTTGAAAATATACGGGAGGGGAACATCGTACTTGCCAACTCTAAAGTAGTTGAAGTAAGGTCAAGTACTAAAATATGAGGCAATGCAGAACAGAAGGTATGTTGAATCAATAGATACTATCTGAAAAATAATGATCTATTGTTGCAAAATTATTTCGTTTATCAGATTTTTCGATTGCTAATATGACGTTAGATATCAACGAGTTTGTATTTATATTCAAACGAAACAAAGGTTCGGTGATAAGTTATCGAATCCAATGATTACTGTTTTATTGAAAACATGTGACTAAGAAAGAATATCGAACGTAAGTAGATAATAAATAGAAGATTTAACGATAGTACTCCCATTGGAGTGCATTGTATGACGAATGTCTACCGCACTTTCACTAAATTCTTCTATCCTAAGCATGGCCCTTACTCTTGGCCCTTTCTTCCATTCGCTCTAATGGTTGAGCATTTAAGTCTTATGATATAACGGATTAGAATAAAGTATAGAACCATCGGCATTAACGTTCCTTTTATCAGAAATCGTTACACTCGAAGATAGTCTTTACATTTTCGCAGTGTACACGTATGAGTATTCCACTTTTCTAACTGTTGCATATATGTTAGCAGATGATCGAGTCGCATCTGACTTACTTTGGCATGGACATTGAGAAAAATCTAATCGAAGTCGAGATTGTTTCTCACTTTTATATTTTTACAGCCTATGAGAAAAATTGATGGCAGAAGCATTAACCGAACAACACAACTCCGTTCGTCATATCACCGAGGACGCTGTACAATCATTAAATCTAAAAATAGAAAATAATCTAAACGAATACATTATCATAATCGTTGGTAATCATACCGAAGGCGATTTATTCAACACTATTTCGATGATTAGTGGTGAAGATCGCGTGAAGACGTTTGACGACATTGAAGAAAGTCTTCGATTCATTGATTCTTGGTATGATAAAAACATTTTTTTAATTATTTCGGGCACACTGGGAGCGGCAAATGCACATAAATTCGCTACTATACCACAGATTACTTGTCTTTATGTATATTGTATGGATAAAGATAAAAATGTAATATGAACTGGAAAAGAATAGAAGATACGTTGTATTGTTTCAAATCCAACAATTCTACTCATCCAACTTCACACTGATATAAAACAGCTCAGTGGACGATGGCCTTTTACTGACAAATCGTTTCAAAAATCCAAAACGATTACCCCCGAATGGTATCATTTATTTCTGCTAGCAATCAGTCATCAACCTCAATATATTGAAAAATCGTATCGTGAAATCCTCAAAGAAAGTCGAATTTACTTTAAGGGCAATCGTTGTATGCTCAAACAAATCGACGATTTCGCGCAAATTTACAACTCTTATAATGCAATTCATGCATATACACGAGATACTTTTCTCTATCGCATTATCAATCATGCTTTACGTACACAAAACATAGGTATTATCAAAACATTTAGTCGATTCATTACGGATCTACATTCTGAATTACATGAAAATTAGCACGAGTACTATCATTCCAAAATAGAAACAATGCGTGTGGTGTATCGAGGACAATATTTGAACGCCGATGAACTGGAATATCTTCGTTCGGTTTGTAAATCGAAAAATTCTATTATTAAGTTGGTGTAGCTTTTTTTCTGCATCACTCGGTCCTAAAATTGCAATGGATTTTATAGTTTCTCGAGACGAATGTATCCCTTGTTTATTTGAGATTATTATAACCGATGAGTACAAGAGAGAGCAAAGCAATCAATTAGATATTACATAAACGTTTGCAAATATTTCATCCTTACCAAAAATTCCAGATGAACAAGAAGTGCTCTTTTCTCTTCTAACACATTTTCGTATGAAAAATGTCGGCGACACGATAGTTCAACCTTATCATCCACGGGTGCCAATTACGCTTGAGCTCATCAATCGTACAGAGAAAAGTTACCCTCGTAGTTATATGAATTTTATTACATTCTTACAAAAGGAAAAAAGTTCACAACATGATGCGGATATTTTAAATGTCTTGAAGGAGATCACCGACTATGAAGTGAGATTCAATAAAATAAATTGGAATAAATGATGGTCGATTTGCGCAAAAATAATGGGGAACAAATGCAGCACGTAATCAACCACTACTTCTAACGTTATATTAATGCTCCAGTGAGAATAAATATTATTCGAGAAAAGCAGTTGAAACGCACAAAGACATTCTATTCCTTCTATGGAATCAAAGCAGTCATCTTTTTCCTATTTATTTAAAGAATTTAAGTATTGCCAGTATATACCTACGAAATCGGTAGCTGTCTACGAACAATACTTAAAACAATTTTGTACTACGAAAATACAAAGGGATCTGTTGATTGTCTCTATGATACTGGAAATACTTATGAAAAAATTTCCGATAAAGAGAATGCATTAGAATTTTATGAGAAAGTTCTTGCACTGGATGAGTTTAACAAGTTCCAAAAGAACGGTGAAGTACAAAAGTGGATAGAAAAATTGAAAAAGCCCTCGAAAACATATTCAACAGTGAACGATAAGCGTATTTCACGAACTTTCCAGAATAGTATTGGTAACACTGCTGTTAAGCCTTCTATAAAAATTCTTCTAGATTCATAGTTCCACGAGAAATTAATTTTATCCCGTTTTACTCTTCTATATATAAGTTACCACACCCTTTACTCCCTATTAAGGGTGACGTATATTCGAAAGATAGCAGATTTCTTCAGATATAAACACTGTGTGATATGAACAAGCGAATTCGTGGTTAAAACGTTGCTTGACTATACTATATTCTTTTTTTTCGAACAAAGTTGTACATTTTATTTTCTATCTTTATTTCATCATTTTAATTGTAAACGTTATAATTTTAATTCTGAGTCAACCATTTGAACTTGAAAAAGGATAATCATAAACTATGATTTCTTGTTTCGTTATCAGAAGTTATTTGTCTTTAGCACTACTATTACAGAAGTAAAGGTTGTAAAGCGAGTAAAAGGACTAAAAGGTGTATAGAGAGTTCAATATCTATAGTTTAGTAAAACGGGATAAAATAAATTTCTCGTGGACTCCTCAAAGTTAGCGTACTCATGACTCTATGTATTGCTCATATATGTATTGAACCAGAAAGTGGCGAAATTAACGTGAAGAAAATTCAATTTATCAACCTCAAGAACGCAGAAGCTAGACAACTCATTTTCTTTGATCTTCGTGATGATAACCTACTACATGACGTTAAAATATTAACGAAAAGCATTTTTATATTGTCGAAACCTCTGGCATTAGTCTAGATCACGAAACGATGGCCCCAACGACATTTTTCAATACTATGCGAACATAGGTGCTACACGAAACCCAGAAAGATTCCGACCTTTGTAGATATTAGATTTTGCAGAAGACCATAAGTTTATCGGCAACAAAAATAGTTCGTATTTGGTTCTCTCTATAATACACAACAAAATGAGTGTGGGTGTATATATGGGAAAGTGGAATTTGGACATCTGAAATTGGACAATGTCCAATTTCCACTTGAATTTCAACTGTTGTCTAAGTCTAACTGAACGTTGGACAATGTTGTCGATTTTCCACAATTGTCTAAATTCCGCCGAAATTACGATAATTTGAAAAAAAGCAGAAACTAATACATTTGGTTGAAACACGCATTCCTTTCATTTATCGGCTAATACAAAGCTAAAAGGTACTATAAAAATATTCTAAGTATCACATCTTGAGTGTATGGGTATTATGAACGGCAATGTTCATACCTACTCGAATACCCTAGTAGTATCGGTTGAATATTCAGCTACGTCAACGATGATAAAAGAAGTTTAGTTTTATAATACCATTTTACTCAACTCTATTATTTAATTTACATCACGCATTAATTATTACCATACTGCTGGTTAAAATTCTACCCTAACAGAGGCATGAGAAAGCAGCAATGAACCATGCGAGATTAAAATCACCATTTATTGGAGACATTATTGTTTTCCTATATTTTCGCAGCACACCATTCTTTCAATAGAATACTTTGTACTGATAACCGAATTGATTGATCTTGCGGGGAACAAAGGATCGCTTTCACCGAGAGAAACTAACAATTGAAAGTATCAACTTCTTATGGTACACCTGGGCACAGCTTTGAATTTTTCAGTGGATTTTCTCTGTATGGCCCCACTCTCTCGCGGCGAAATCATATTTTCAAATTTCGATCTAAAACTTTGTAAACATAATGACCTCAACAAAAGTAGCTTACAGAAATAAAATTCAGGACTTTTGCACAATCTCTCTCCAAAGTATGAAGTCTTCAAGATATTAGCGCTTATGAATATAAGTTATATATTTTGAAATATTCGTAATTTGTTTTGCAGAGAATGCGTGCAAAAGTTCTGAATTTTATTTCTGTAAGCTACTTTTGTTGAGGTCATTATGTTTACAAAGTTTTAGATCGAAATTCGAAAATATGATTTCGCCGCGAGAGAGTGGGGCCATACAGAGAAAATCCACTGAAAAATTCAAAGCTGTGCCCAGGTGTACCATAAGAAGTTGATACTTTCAATTGTTAGTTTCTCTCGGTGAAAGCAATCATTTGATCCGCGCAAGATCAATCAATTCGATTAAACAGTACAAACCCTTCCATTCTTAGCTTTCTATTAACCGATAAATGACGGGAATGTGTATTTCAACCAAATATGTTAGTTTCTACTATTTCCCACAATATTGTTCAATTTCAGATGACTCAACCGTATATATCTCCGAAGAAAATTAAGGAAACTTTTTTGTTAATAGGAAGAGATCGTCGAAAGCAAAATGATCAAAAATTTTCTTTTAACTTTACTTATAAAAATGAGTCAATAGAATATCTTAAGAATGGCACTTCTTTTTTATGTTTAATCTTTTGAAATATTTCAATGCGCACGAGACTTTCTATTTGATTTCGTTTTTTAATTCAAAAAGTATTTTTCTCAATAAAATAATAGCATGCCTTATCACGAAATTATGCAACTGAAGCCTTTTGAGACTTTTTTCGGTGATGATATTACGTTTGATTTTTTTTAGAGAATATATTCGACTAGAGTTGTATTAAGTAAAGTGTTTAATGGGATTTGGAGGTGAGTTTAGGTGTCGATGTAGATACAGATAATAGATACACATACTGACATCCACATCCATGCCATAGAAGATAAAATTAAATATTCAGAAAAATACAAATAAGATTAATTAGACTTCTTGGCAAACTTTAGAGATAACATATACGCTGACTCTATTGATTGAAATATGCATGTCATCCAAGATGTATTCCAAGAAAAAATTTATGAACGAAAAAATCGTCGTTGCCAACGAACGATCGACTCTCGAAATTGTTTCTTGTAGAACGTCGATGGGAGAACAAATATGGCAAAGATAAAAGCTGATGGAATAAAGGAAATAAAGTAGCCTGAGAGATACAACCAGGGATTTCGAGATACTTTGATACATCCAGAAAATAATGAGATCAGAAGTCGAGGAACTGATAAAATGACGAAAACAATGGGACTGACAATAAGTTGTTTGTGTTCATTGAATTGCTTAAGAAGTTGATGTTTATAACTCTGTCGGGTTTGAAACATTGCTCGCTGACGTGCCATGCTGTATATGATAAAAATAGCAGATAACAGATTAATCAAAAATGGAGCAATAAAATGAAAAAGTTGAATGACTGTACTATATTTTTCAGCCGATTTAGAATAACGAAATACACACCAAACACGTTGCTCCTCGTAATCATCGAACAAGCCACGATAGATGAACTCGTGACTCAACGAACCCAAAATGACGAATGGTAAAAACCGAAGTATCCATCGCGCAATACATTGGCTCTGTCGTTTATTAAAATGAATTCCTTGAAAAACTGCTATAACTCGTTCAATAGCTACACAAGCATTGAGCCAATTGCTCATATTTAAGAAAAGCTTAAGAGCTATTTCCAGTAATACACATCCTCCATGAAGAACAAGACGATTAATCGATTGATGAGCATGAGTAAATATCACGAACCAGAATTTAGTAGTCAACATAATAACCACAAGACTTGAAACGATCGATGATAGATGAAGATACATTCCAGAACCAACTTCGCGAGATTTCTGCTGATGAAATGCCAAATAGGCAAGGAGACTATTCCATAGACCAGCTACAAATATGATCATAGTGATAGCGGCACTCAATTTCACGATGATTGATTGATCCTTGAACGTTAAGTTAGGTCGAATTACATAACGGAACATGTCTTCCAATGTCAATCCGATACCTTTGGCATAAAATTGACAACGATCGCCAAAGAAACAATCGGCACACACACATAGAATACTTTCCGGACATTTTGGCCGATCTTGCAAACATATTCCATCGTTTTCACAATAGACGTCGTCTTCACACATGAAAGTCATATTAAAATTGAATAAAAAACAGTTACTATGATGTTCTCTAGTACATAGACATATGTACGATTCGTCGATAAAACATTGTAAATTAATATCATTTTGACATGGAACATGATAATGTTTTATTCGATGAATCCGTGGTAATGTGAGTAATTCAGAACTGAACAGTTCATAAAACGGAACGCAGCGTTGGGCAGGACTGATTATCGTCGATATATCAGCCCTGTCGGTTTGTTGAATAGCGGCCAAATAATAACTAACATCTATCTTTAGAATAACTATATAAAACAAATACATAGGATAGAACTTTACAATATTTTGAAACATCTTCACTTTCTGAAGCATGACAAACATCGGTTCTGGTTGCCCAGAATTTATTTCAGAATAGATATAGGCAAATAGGTAAGATGGAACATCCATATTGTGAAAGGAAACTTCTATTTTCGATTTGATTTGTTGACATCGGCTACCGAAAAATGTTTCGGGGCAAATGCATATGTAGCTGTCTTCAACTGGTCTATCATCGATTACTACACATTGACCATTATTTTCGCAAAAGTTGATTGGACATGATTGTTTAAGGAGACAACGTGTGCCAAATTTGCCGACAGGACATACACATATAGGTCGATTTTGAATCAAACCAACGCACATAGAATCCGATGAACAATTGCTACAATCGATCTGAGTGTGACATTGTGCACCAGACCAACCGGAAAAGCATCGACAAAAAAAACGTTCTTCATTAGAATATTTCATACAAGTACCTTTGTAACATTGAAATGGGCACATGCCAGAATGCAATGTACGATAAGCTGGTAGCGTCAAGAAAATGGCTAGTCGATTGACCGGCAAAAATGCAAATGGAATTTTTAAATACCAACTTGCTAGATAAATCAGTGAAGTCTTATCGAATACATCAATGTGGATACGGTACTTTTTTGAAGTGTTCTTCGGTCGGACCGAATACAAAAGATAAATATTGAAAGGTTGTTCGCATCTAAATTTCGGCACTTGAGTCAATTGATGATATGAGTGAATTTCTTGTTGATCTTCATCATCTTCAATTAGAGTAGCAATAATTGCATAGATTGTTTGGTGCTGGACAAATCCCAGTGTGATAGTCAAACTAACACGTTGATTTTGATATTGACACCGATCACCGTAATAGATCGGTGGACAAAAACATATATTACTAATATTACCAGATCCAAGCCGATGGTAAACGTGAAGACCAAAATTACATATCTCAGATCGTGCAAAATTCTCAAGTGAAAATGTGATGTGTTGTTCAAGAAAGTGAATATGGACAGAACTATTGCGAATAGTTGGTAATGGCGGACTGATTGATGCAGTTTTTAATGAAAAAGAATGTGTGCCCACAGAACCAATTTGACATAAGACATATTCTAAATCGGTAAGATTATCGAAATTCGATTCGTCACATAGTCCTGGACGATCTTTACAAAAAGTTTCGTCATCCCCCAATAGGCAATCTTCATTACCATCGCATAGTGTCTTGTGGTCAACACATTTCTTGTCACTTTGACAATAAAATCTATAAGTTTGTTCGTTTTCAGAGCTCTGCCGACAATATTCAAGTTCGTCGGATGCTCCGAAACAATCGACGATTCCATTACCGACTTGATTGGCTGGTAAACAAATCAACGTAGAATTATGTAGTGAAATACAAGGAAGAAAACGTTTAGGACAAATCGGACGGGTACAGTTTTCTTCGTCATCTCCATATGGGCAACTCCAAAATCCATTACACCGTGTGTAGACATTGTCACATTGCCATAATTCACAATCAGTCTCATCCGAATGATTTTTTCCATCGATAATCATTGGAGACAGATCGGTAGCTCGATCACAAATTTCATAAAATAAGATCTGATCAAAATTGTTTTGTCTTTCAGATTGGTGGCAGATGTTTCTTAGCAATAAAATCGATTGACAATGATTATCATTTAAGCATTGAAATCGGTATGGATGATTCAATGAACAACTCCATTCAAATACTTGTTCATCATCGTTCAAAAAACAATCTGATATACCGTCAAGGAGTCGACTTTTCGAAATATATTTCGAAGAATTCTTGCACGCGTATAACGATGAAGCATGTGTATCAAGGTCATGATAATGCTGAGTAATACAGCCGTGAAAATGAGGTTTGACTAAATCAATAATCGATTTCCAATCGCTAACCTTGACATCGGATCCAAGATTCATTTCATAACCATATCGACAAGTCAAATTTCCATGATGAAATGTAGACGTAAGGTAATCGCATAGTTTCGCATCATAACAAACATAATCGGGTACTAGAGCTAATTTTAAGTTTATATTAAAAATCTGTTTCGGATGATATAAAAAGCGTACATGCCCTAAGAGCACAGGAATAGTTGGAAATTGAATAGGATATTCACAAGTTTCTAGTCCAGGTAGAATTTGAGAAAGATTAACGAACTGTTCGCATGATACTCCATTGACTTGATCGGTGATTTTACTGAGACAAACCATAGTTATCCAGCAATCATATGGCAGATTGCCTTGAACACTGAGTGATTCAGTCAACAGGAGATGGCGTCCATTGTGACATTCACCAAAGTCTTCTACGCATTGTCCATCGCCGCACGGAAATCGACCTTCATCGGGTCGACATGCATATTCTGCGCAGGCGAAAATATAAAGTTGAAGATATATATTCGGACAGTCGGGCATAATCAATAAATCCGATTTATCAAGACATTCGGCCTCATCAAATTCGTCGTTCCAAAACTTTTTCGGAATGCATAATCCATTATGACATTGATATTCATTTTCATTACACTCATTTAATTCTAATTCGATACATTGACTTTCATCAACACCACCATTCAAACAATCAATTCGACCATCGCATACTTCACGCCAATCGAGACACATGGATGCAAGACCACGATCGCATTCTAACAAAATGTAGCATGTTTGACGAGTGATAGCATTAGCCATATGAGATTTCGACTGTGCATTTACTGGCGTTTCGGTAACATGCGATACTAGTTCGAATGAATATTGACAATGAGAGCCAAACCAAGGTGATGTACAATTGAAAAATTGCTCATTGAATCGATTATATTTAGTCGGTTGATCGATATAATACTGATATCGTTCAGCAAGATCGATCGAAGATGACCATAGAAGAACTTCATGTGAAGTGACATTCAAACGGTATAATTCGCTGAAAGTCAAATTTGGATGATTCACATCGGAAAAATTAATCATCTTCGAATTCTGATCATCGACTGGACGAATACAATATTTGATGATACCGGAAACATATGAACCATTTGAAAAGTGATGCAAACAATCAAATTGAAAAGGATTTGTATCGTATAAAATCGATTGCAATTCAATAAATGCATAGAAAAAGCATATTACGTGCAGAAGACTTCGCATTATTAATGCTATGATAACATCAAACTCAAATGATAGATTTGACACGCATTTTACTAACTATTGACAATTGCATTATTACTTCCATAGTGTTCAGTTTATACGTGATCTGGTCAGTATGAGTTTCTTTTTCCTATTATAATATGACGTGACATATTGCAATGGAAACGACGCATAATTATGATTTTCAGCGAGTAGCATTGTATTTAACCTAGTTGATAGGAAGATGGTACAGTATTCATTTTATTCCTGTCCTGCTTTAATAGTATGTGAAACAAAATAGTTTACTTGCACAATCAAAAAGTTCACTCATTCTTATTGCTTGTATGTGTGTTTATATATCGAATAGACCATAAAAGTCGTGCGAGAACAGAGAAAAAGAGAATGAGAAAGAAGATAGGCGAACAAATGGCCATTTAATTAAATCTAAGGTATACTAGTATTACAAACGTCATCACTAGACGTGTATTTAGGTGAGTCATGTCATTCTTTCATCTTGTATTCTCTCTAAGAGGTAGTTCCACCGCAAAAACATATCATCGTAAAAGGGTAAAAGACCTAAATTGGTACAGTATGTATTGTTGCTAGTGATTTCTGCACGTGTTTCACTACGTATATATTGGTCGAAGCCCAACTCTGGACTTTCTGCAAATGAGCTCTTGATTTGTCAGAGGTTCTAATGGGCAATGGAAAGAATAAGCGTAGAAACAAATCCTAAGTATCTGTGTAAATATATTTTTGCTCTGTCGAAGCCGCTTTAATTTCTACTTCCAGTTGTTTCAATCTATTCTATTATTCAAATCGATTTTTAGATATTTGAGTCCCTGATGTATTGATAACTGCCAACAGGATTTACAATATCTGCATAGTAAATTATAAAAATGTATACACATACCAAGCTTCCTTGTGGGAAATCTACACGTGTCTTTAAGAACAAGGATATGTATGCGTCTCTATTTGCTAGCCAATCAGTTAGAAATTTCAGTAGTTCTATAGTTTTTGCATTCTAGCTAATTTGACTATAAGACCCATGTATCACATAAACTCAAATGTTTTTATGAACTCGACGTATATACCTTAGATGGGTACGTCACCTGCTAGGTGATATTTTATATTTTGTTTTATTGACACAACTCTAGTCTGCAGTAAACAACCTTTGTGAAAATTGAATTGCTCTGTTGATACTAGTTTATTAAAGCCGATCCATCTTTTGACTCAATCCATCAGCATGCTTTCATAAATTTTCGAAGGAGTGGCAAGAAGAGATATTAGTCGAGTGTGTTCAGAAGTAGGAATACTTGTTTTACATTGTTCTATATCTGGATGATTATGAATGCAGTCGTTAAAATATTTAACCAAGCTTTCTAGGTAAAGCTAGTGATGACTTTGGCAATATAAAGCTGGAAATATTATCTACTTGAGCAGATTTTTGCCTCTTTTAATTTCACTAATATCTCGTACAGAAGTGAACGATTCGATCTATACGGTAAACATGGTCTATTATCTAGTGTTTCTCTGATTTTCTTACAAGTTTTTTTATTTGATTTTGCATTTGAACGAATTGGCTTGAAAACTGTTGTTTGAAGTACCCTGATAGTATTTGATAGACTATGTCTCAACCCTGGGATAGCGTTTTCATTGAAAACTATTGTTTAGTTACTGCCCAACTTCGATTTGCGGAATTCGACGGATTGTTGCTAATTGAATTCGACTCCAAAACGTAGTGGATCTATTCATGGACGGAATGAGCCGGCCATCGAATGCAACCAACCGGAAAAAGTTATGTTATATCTTTGGAGCGCCTATCCGTTTTCGATTAGAGAATTTTATTGTGAGTATTAAAATAAAATTCGATCGGGTTCGTTGAAGGTTCAGTAAATATTGCACCTTGCAAGCTCTAATTCGATGGAGGAATAATTCATTTGCAAATGAACAGAAGAAGTTAAGTAATAACTCAATAAATGACACATCGCTGGTATATACAAGTATCAGAATAAATAATCTGAATTTACTAAAATAATTTCATAGATAGTTAAACCTCTATTAGTGAACACTATTTTACAGCCCCGATTACTATTGTAATCTCTTTTCACTTCACCATATCCAACTGATTCACTAAAATTGGCTATTTATTGTTATTTTTCAACTGCACATATTAGACCAACAATGTCTTCTTGATGTCATTTTGCATGATGCAAAAACGTTTAATTAAGTATTGATAACAGTTATAATGATGATTTATTGAAAACATAAAAAAACACTGAAAAATACAATATTGCACTTTTTCTGAGTCGAATACATTAAAACGAAAAAGTAAAAGCGTTAACAGGTAATGAAACATATCTGAATTAAAATACTAAAACAAATTGATGAATAGCTTGTTCATCAACGTTTAAGGAATCAAGCAACATCAGGAGCCATTTGATATCACTTGAGCGGTTATAACAGTTTGAAAAAATGCACAATTTTTGTTTGTATTAATGTGAAAAGCAAAGAAAAATAACAATGGAAAACTTTTAGAATAGAGCTCAGCGTTTTTTTTTCTGGTTTAAAAGGTTTTTGATTTAAATGAAAGAAGATGTGTAAAAGAAAAAAGGGTTCTAATTCCTTCCGAACCAATAAGGAAGTTCATTTTCTGAAACTTGGTTTCATTTTGAGTAAAATATTTGACATCTCGCACCAGTGAACACTTTTCAAAATTCCCAATGGTGTTCACTTAAGAGAGACTGCGTTGCATAAATGTTATAAAAAAAAGAGAATTTGAAAAGGTGAATCACTAAAGCTTCGATTCCAGATCGCAGCGCGGCACAATTTGACGTTACCGAAACAATATTTGCTATTTATGTAGCCGTAAGTTCCATGGGATGACATGATGCGATACCATTTAGAATTTTTCCGTGTGCCATTCTCTTTAATGTAACAGGTACTTGGAAAACTCTCATTGTATTTGACATAGCGAATTATACTACAATTCGTAGACGCACACTTTCGAACGGGACCTGGTCTATGACATGAGATCACATTGACAGCCTAATTATATTGAAAGAAGAATGTTTCAAAAGTCATAATATTTCACGATAATACAAGCTTACTAGACATACGGTGGAAATACTCATTAGTAAAGTGATACTTAATAAGATAGACAAATGCATTGCTGTTTTTTGTTGTCTCGATTACGGCGGTAGGCAGTTGCTGGGTTGTAATAAATAATAAAAAAATTCAGTCTTTAAATAAAGAAATTTATTCTTGCTGGGTAAAACTTTTGGCTATCTTTTAGCCGACAAAGAATGCGCTTATCAGTGACACATGCAAAACTGAGTTTCTTCGACAGTTAATAGCATGAGTAAATAGAAAAAAAAACTGGTTTCACGTGAGTTTTGTTGTAAGTAGTTTACAACCGCTTTTGATAATGCATCTATTACTCGTCATTGCTGTTGATAATATTAGTTAGTGGTCAACGAAGGAACTTGTATTAATTCAAGCAATATCTGTAAGAAGCTAGTGTAATTGGCAACGCTCTTGTTTTGAATTTATCTTTATTTTTTACTTCAATGTCTTTTAGCAAATTAAATTTCAGCACTCTGACGGACGACTGCAGTGCACTATCTTCATAATTTTTTCTCTCTTTGGATTTTTTGTATGCTACGTGATAATAAACGAGCATAGCTTTGGTTACTTCCTATAGAGTGTTTAATCATATAACTGTAACTGGTGCTATTGTTTACAGCGGTTCTAAAATATAGAATAATATGATTCATACAGTTGCATTTGTTTTTAATTAAGTCGACTCTACAGTCAAGTGTCACTCATATGAGCGATTTCTCCATACATTTTAGTTCAATATCGAGGAAGTCATATTATTCAGTAAATTTTCGCTCGTAGTGACACTGTAAATAAAATCCACGACAATAACAAGCAGCCATGAAAACATGATTCCATGGCATCATAATATAGTTACAGATGATTCAATATACTCGATCATTTTCTTTACTGTAGTATTGATCTATAGGAATTCACTTGATCTGTGTCGTTGGTCTCACCAGTTTACGCCAAAACATGCTAAGATAAAGCCTTCTCTGATGATGAGAAAGTTAGCTCGAAGATTCTTCATTGACATCAAATGACACTTCATATTATGACTTATTCTATACGTGTGATTCATCTTCATGAATATTCCTGAGCAAATAATCTGTTGGAATTTTCATATTTCAAAGTTTGAGCGAACGTCATTTGAGTTCTCTGCATTCTGGCAACCTAAAATCTTACACAACCACGTCCTCAAAACATTTATGTGTGTGAAAAAATGAATTTTTTTATCTTCTAAAGTCTTTCCGAGGTTGGGATATTTTGATCAAAGATGGAAGCGGCACCTGTAAGAGCGCACGTTTTTATTTAAATGCATTCAATATATTCACCTAAATTGATAGAATGATCTGACTTGTCTCATGTGGGATAATTCGGATAAGCGTCACACTACGTTTTTGTACAACATAATGACTGAAAAGGAACGAAAATAAAAACAATTTTCAAACTGTTGAGTCGAATTGCACCAGAGGACTCGACTTATTTTTGAAAAAAATAAACAATTGTTTGCGTATTATCTCTTTCTATGATATATCGAAGTGTACATCCATTTGAAGTAACACATCTGTATAGTTTTAGGAAAAAGGACTTTATTGTGAAGAAATACGAATGAAATTATGAATCTGTGAACTTTGGTCGACAGTGAAAATGTCGACAGTAAAATGTCGAAAAAACGAAAAAGTAAAAATATCGAAAACTGAGTAGGTATTCATGAAAAATGTCGTGTTCAGAATTGATTCATTATTAAAAGAGGTTGTCCCTTATTCGAAGTAATGCAATTTTAATCACTGTTGATGTTGCGTGTCGATTCCGTGGCGGCTTCCATATGTATATTTATCACTCGAATAATGAATAATTGAAGAATAATTTTCTTATTCTTTTCTATTACATTGTACTAAGTGACCAATGTCTGATAGACCAATGATAGATTTAAACGAACATAAGTCGCCATCGATCCTACAAGTAGTGACGGATCCAGAAAATCTGTTAGGGGGTGGCGCTCGTGACCAAAAAACGGTTTTTCAAGTCTAGTTGAGACAGAACGACTTTTTTCTGTTTCATTTCTGCTGGAGAAAATCGAAAAAGTTTCTTAAGGGGGGGTGGCGATGGCCGGGTAGCCTAACTGGTAGATCCGCCATTGCCTACAATAATAACATATTCATCGAATATCTTTCAAAACACTCCTTCTTTTTGATTTTTTAATTTTATTTTTATAAATTTCTTTCGACATTTTGCACTTTCGATATTTTTAACTGTCGCCATTTTTACTGTCGACCAAAGTTGAGTTTACCGAAATTATTTCGTCGTATATCAAATATAATATTAAGTATACTCAATAAATTCAGAACTTTATCCAACATAGAAATTAGATGTAGCAAATAAGTTTTGCCGTTTATTCGGTCAATGGAATTCTACATAGAAATATTCATAATCATAATTATAATAATGAATTTGGTTTTTCTTCAAAACGAAGTATAAGAAAATCACAGAAATATATTAATCAATCTATTGATCCAAATACAAACGATCAAAATCCAGAACAAGGATTATTATATATGATCCATTCTATCTTTTTATATAATAGAATCTTGTCTAAGCATATTTTAGTAAAAGCGCCGATTTATTTATGAAAAAATTGATTTAATTTCTAATATCTGAAAGAAAAACTAATGAATGATGACAATCAAGTTTGGTGTATCCCAACAGATTGGTAAGAATATGAATTTTGTATTAAAAAAACGCTAAAGGAAATATTCTACTAATGATACTACTTGCTGAATGTGAACATCAGATTATCCTAAGATGACGTAATCTGCGTAACTGGAAATTGCATGATCCACATTATATCATGCCTATGGAAAACAATACAAATTCAAAACTCAGAAATCTCATTAAGAGAGAAAGTGCTACATTTGTCCAAAATAAACTCAGGATATGCTTGGGAAAGAATGAGAAAAACAACTTATAACATTAATTCTTGTTACAGTCACTGAGGTGCATTTTTTCTTCAAATCCTAATCTTCGAAAATTCATTAACTATGATATCTTGCATTCAACTATAGACATTGACCTCTTTCGAATTTGTTCAATAAATAGGATGCTCTCGTTTTCACAAGAGTCTTGGTGCATTTCATCGTATACGGTTGCTTGTTTGTTTTAGTGTACCATTTCTTGCGGTAAAGCTTCATCGTTCGATATAAACTATCGATTGCACATATGTTTTAAGGCTGCTTTATCATGGAATCAAACGTATATAAATCTTGGCAACCAATTTCTATCGGATACTACCGAGAAAGTTCTCACACAAATTCGTGATCTAATAGATCTAGATGAAGTAAAACAATTGTTTCTTTTTTCAATAAAGAATTTGTTTTTAAAATCATTTGATTGATAAATGGCGATCAATTGTATTGAAACTGGTTGAACGTACCATCGCTTATACCGTAATTTATTTTTAATGATTACTTGAATTATTGAATTGATACGATATTCATAGCCGAGTATTAATCAAGATCTACTAATAGCAACTGTGTCAGAAAAGATATTTTTTGACTATCGATCTGTTGTAAGAGGATCTATAGAATAAAAATTATTCCTATTCGAACATGTAGAAACGGAATATTGGCGAAACCGATGAGCAAGGCATTAATGAAGTATTTAATCAATATAGAAATATAATTTCTGCGCGAGCAGCCAGTGGTGATGTATGATTTTTCGCTGTAGTAATTCCCATTCAATTGAAAAGCTAATTTATAGATGCCTGATCAATGTGTGAAAGAAATCATTTGTACTTTGGAACAAGTTAAAAATCGTCTTTTAGCACGAGCAGGAAAAGTAAAGCAAAAAACAATAGATGGGTAAATATTTTGTCTGATTAGATGATGCAAGGAAATACAATGGATCAAATATTTAAATCTATTCAAAGTCATTTAAAAGAAACCGGAAATGTAAATTTAATTCAAACAGAAACGAGCAATGCAGAGCATAAGTTTTTAGGATGTAAAACAAATGGATTCATTCAAAAATGAACTTAGACACTTGATGAACAATCTATCAGATAACACTGAGATTGTATGGGATTGTATCTTCTTTTTTTATTTGAATGTTCGAAAATGTTCTTATCAGAATGCACAGACTACTATCGCCGATACACGATCGCCTAGTTTACCGATGACGCCAAATCAAATGGAACAATACCAGAGGATGAACCTCAACGACGACGTTCAATCGTATCAAATTAGACAGCAGGATCAGAAAAATTCTCGAATATCTCACTCTAATCAAACTCCAAAAGATGCATCACTTCCAGGAAAAACAAATTCAACTTGTCATACTACTCCTTCAATAATAAAGGTAATTCCCTACGTTGTCTTATTGAACGCTCATGTCAATTCTGTATGAAATTCGTTAATATTCTTATTTAGCATACTTCTGATGAGTTCCATGAAAAAGTAAATACACAAAAATCTCATGATCATCGGAACAAGGACGACTCTCAAAGGTAAATTCATTGTTTTCTCTGTCACCATCGAATGAATAATTACTTTCCAGTCAACAATTCTCGAAAAGGATTAGTTCATTGACTAGTAAATAACTTTTTCTGCTCGTCCAAATGAGAAACATATCTTTTATAGATTGCGCTGATTATGATCCATATCGAAATTATGATCAATACAAAGCAAAACGATTACATAACAATAAAGAAAAAAATGTCTCTTAAATGTTGTTTGTTTTGTGTTTATGAGATAATATAGGCAAAACTCTCATAACGACGAATCAACTCGACACACAATAATTAAAATATCATCTCTTCCATTGGCTAGGTATCCTAGAAAGAACGAAAACTCTATTTTATAATTGTACCAACACCGACAATAGCGTTACCTTCAACTGCTTGACTTAGAAGGTCGTCAGCTAAATCTTGTAAATGCTATAAGAAATGATTGTGTTTTTTAAAGTTGATATTAATATAAAAAGATAAAATTACGTTATTAGCATTTCGTTTTACAATTCGTTGTAATTGATCAGCTTTAATTACATCCCATAAACCATCTGACGATAAGATAATAATATCATCTTTTTGAACTGCGACTCTATCCAATGAACAATCGCGTAGTACTTCGCTAAAAGTTAAAATAATAAAAACAAAACATTTTTGTATTGCCTTCAGCCAATTCTATAATTGAGAACGTCGGCGTTTTACTAACTTTTCATTGATGAAACATGGTAAGCCAAGTGAACCATTGACAGCGAATAATTGTCTTGGTCCGATTCCGCTCGAATTCATCGTACATTTTGATCGACCGTAAATTTCATTATTTCGATAGATAACAAAACCACTATCACCGATATTCAGCGATGTCAACGTTTTTTCTTGTTTATCAAGGGCGAATAAACACAATGTACTACTACCTATGTATAAATCATCGATGTGTTTTTTTTTATCTTTATCAAAAATTATTCTTAAATAAAGGCAGACGATTCTCTAGAAACCTCTTGACTTCTAGACTCCGCTACTAACGAAACATTTGTGTTACCTCGAACATGACTTGCTTCAACTTGTTGCATAGCTGACATAATAAGTCGTGGCAGTTGATTTGGTTGAATTTTCGTTTGATTAAGAATATCGCCACAAGCAGCAAGAATGGCCTGAGAGAAATCAGCTGGATTTATACCGAATGAACGATTGCCACTAGCACCATCAGCCAAACCTTCACAAATGCATTACTTATCAAACTCTTTTATGTTTCTCTTTCACATTGACTTACCAACGAAACAATAATCTCGATTTTCAACAATCATTCCAGCATCGTCACCAAAATCACCATTAGTTAAATTCAAATTTGATAATGGTAATTGACCGCGCATAGATTTCGATGCACCATTGACAGCAATCCGTAAGCACAGTTTCGGTTTGATCGTCGGCGCATAAATTCTTTCGTGAACAACCTGTCCGTTAGATACTTGATAAGTACATGTACGTGATGATTTACGTTTCGGAGTTGTTTGATTACTTTTTTCAATCGTCGTTTCTGTTTTCCTATTATCAATATTGGCTGCAACACGTGTATTATATCGTTTATTGGATAACCATGTTTCCTCGTAGATTAGTTTTGGTTCAATACGGAATGATGAGGATTTTATTTGATACTTATGTTGATTGCCTGGATAAGTATTTTCTTGGCAACTTTGACGAAAATTTGAATAACGAACAAATTTACGTGTTAAACTATAATAGTCACAAATCTCAGCACGATCGGGTATTTAAACTTACAAAAAGGTTTTGAATGCTACAAGGATTTCTAGTAGTGCTACTATTTTTGAAGACATGAAATTATGCTAATGCATTTAATCTATCTATGCATTATTC
Source organism: Rotaria socialis (assembly GCA_905331475.1). Lineage (NCBI taxonomy): Eukaryota > Metazoa > Rotifera > Eurotatoria > Philodinida > Philodinidae > Rotaria > Rotaria socialis. The sequence continues at coordinate 46,679 of CAJNYU010002759.1, forward strand.
AAATGTTCTTCTAAGATATAAATACATACGATACTAAATCTTCGATTTCTGAGAATGTCCAAACTGTGGAAGAGACTTGAGTAAATCTAATTTTCTTGATGTATAGCTATGATCCTGATGTCCAAGAGACATCTGAATTTAGGCGATTATTTTCCGCCTAATATCAACCTGCCGAGCATGTTAATCTTAGTATATATTTGTAATTGAGCAGAATTTTGCTTTCTTCATAATTTGTCCTGTGTACACTAGGGAGTACTTCTATGGGTTTAGTCGTCTGTAGAGTTTACATGGAAATAGTAGCACAGCAGCATTGAAAGTCATTTTTCTGCCATGTACAGATAACATCGCAGTTTTCGTAATTAAGTTTGCAATAAATATGAACGACTATCCGCGTTAGTGTAGCAATGAAACTTTGTTAAATTTCAAGCAAAGAAACCTACAGCAGATACATTGAGACTTAAACACAGTTTTTAAATAACGTCTAGTGTAATCGAGTGCAGAAGGCCAGATCTTGCGAATTGTTTTATTATAGGCTTCTCTCATATGTACGAGAAATGTTTTTCAATTGAGCAACGCAAATGAGATTGAAAGGCTGGGGAACTTAAGACCTAACTAGAGAATACTTTGATCGTGAATAGCCCATTCCGTTTCACAATCAAATGGCAAAGACACACGGCTGTTTAGCTAAACTGTATATATTTCGATAGATATCAGTTTTTGATGGTATTTAGATCTAAATAAAACATGACCAGACGTAATAGTCAGTGTAGCTTTTTCAAAGCCCTATTTTATTTTAGAATCGAAAAGAGTAATAATCTCTAAGCAATACGAGACTGTGGTTGTTTATCTAGGTCGGATCCAGATTATATCTGCACGGCTAAACCAGGATTAGTATTTCTTTCACTCTTCTTACGAAACAGTCTATCCGAATAGGATCAGATTACCACTTTCTTTTGCAAATGCGAAATTGAATCTCGAATCAAATCTGCATATCGACTTCTTGATCTGAATGAATTCTCTTATTTTATTCCACACTTTTCAAGAGAACAATCAGCTTCACGAATAATACAAAAAAACTCCTATGCTATATTTTATTACTCACGATTGTTCACTACTAGTAGTTGAATCATATTTATGACTATTCTGTGTAATCGATGAGTTTCCAGTTTGCATGCATGTACTTATAATTCCATGAAATTTTTTACTTCTCATCACTTTTGGTTGATCTTTTTGTTCGTAAAGAAAGTTTTCTTCATTATTATTCATAATCATCTGTCGTTTTTCTTCGTAATATTGTGATAAACCTTTTGTTCGATTCATAGAATATTAAATATTTGACCAATTCGCCCTTGTCCTTTCTCTCTCTCTCTCTCGCACGCGCGCTATCTTTCTGGTTCACTTATCGAATGAGTATGTATGCATGCGAACTAAATATATGATGAATCTTTTGCGCTTGATCGCGCACGTATATAGATATGTAAAAGTTTACATCATCGATTTATAACAAAAAAACTGCATATAAAGGACAAAGAAAAGAAAAAAAATCAAGTAACTAAACTTCTTGACGCAATGATGTGTCAACATTTGTCCATCGAATCATGTAGAAGTTTTTCTTTCCTGCAAATACAAAAATTAATTTTCTATGAATTAAAAGAATAGAATAATTTGCTTTTCTTCTTACCAACACGTAATACAGTAATCATATTGGGTAATATATGAACACCAAAGACGAGTACTGCCTGAGGGTTTGATAGTTTTTTATGATTCACATAAACACCGCCATCATTGATGACTTTAAGTGCAACCAATTCATTTGAAAAACATTTCGCAGACATGCAAACATCGAGTAGTGTGAGTTCTGAAGAGTCAAAACATCGAAATATTTATTATTATTAAAATGAATCTTACCTGGATTAAGTGACATTTGAATTGTCGGAACGCTGGCAGATAAACCATTGATTTCTTTTTCGACTAAATTATGTAGTAAATCAATATTTTGTGCAAACATGGCTTGTGTACTACGTATTGCTGATTCAAGTCCTTGTTCTAAAAAGACAAGAATTGATGTCGATGCAATCATAAGATATTAACCTCCATGAACTAATAATGTTATTTGTTTGGCTAGTTTGATTTGAGCAGCATATTCATGAGGTTTACTCTTAAGTAAAAAATCAATTGTACATTGTAATAACGAAGGAAAAGTTCTATTCTTCATTAAGTGACTCGTTTAGATGAAATTATTCAAACTCACTCGATGTACTTCCATAAGCTGTTGAATTTCATTCAACGGAAGAAATGTAAAGATTTTTAAATATTCTTCTACTTTTGAGTCCGGCGTATTTCTAAAATGCTGAATAAGAGAAAACTAAGAGTAATTTTAATTTGAAGTAAAACTACTAACCTGATAACATTCATAAGGACTAGAGAGATTTTCGTCAAGCCACAAAGCATTGCCAACACTTTTACCTAATTTTTCACCGCTCTCAGTGGTTATCAATGGCACAGTTACTCCTGTTGAAATGAACAAACATAAAGCTCGATTTTTAATGAACAATTAGATACGTACCATAGCTGTCTTCCTCGAAATTTGTCATTCGAGATATAAAATCGTGACCACTGCGCATATTACCTATTTGATCAACGCCCCCGAGCTAAAAAATAAATGCAAACTATTTATTAGAAATCTTCACATCATTAACTACCGAACCGATAGATGATTACTTGAATAGAATAATATTTATTGGAAAAGAATTCCAAAAATATTTGTTCATAAAAAAAAGTTAAATTATATTTCTTCGTCAAAGAATCTTCACTACGTTAATCTCATGCGCGGAATATCGCCAACAAAAGAACGTTGAATTTCATTCTTATCTAGTTTTTACAATCGTCATTATCATTCGATCAATTTACATTTAAGGAAATAACTTTGCTTCTCAATCAATCGACTTATATACTATAAATATGCAAAACAGGCTTATTTACAAATCAACGATTTGAATAATAATAAAGATATATTGAACCTTCGAAATAGAATATTATAATTACCTGAAAACGACAATCATACTGTTTAAATAAGCAATACCAATCGTACGCTTGATAAAGTTGGTAACTAAATTCATTGTAGCCTAGGCCATCGTGAGAGGTTTCAATACGAGTTTTAATACTAAATTTAACAGTTAAGTTTTTACTTAAAACTTCACATGAAAACTTACACTTTTCGTGACAGTAATTGGTTCATTCGAAAATGTGGTCCATATGTTGAAACAAACGTAATCGTATTCATATTTTCATAGAATGATAAATTATTTACTACCCTTTATTTAAACAGATAAAAATTAACAAAATTAATATTTTATTTCTAAAGTCTTACGTCAACGGCATAAGTTTTTTCTGCTGCTCTTTCCAAAAGTATTTCTCATGATTTTGAAATATCAATCGTATTAAACGTTCAATATTCTCCGTATTTGATACAATATCGTCATTACTCAAGCTTTGTTTGCGTTCCGTCGATCGTCCAGATGGATCACCGATTAGTACTGTGGCACTGCCTAACTAAATTTCGAAAAAAACAAATTCAACAGACAAACACACATCAATAATTATCAAACATTAGACTCGAGCGAGACCACTCGTTTCTTGACAGACGTATACATACGAGTGCAATAGGATGATGACCTGCTCGTTGCCAATGCAGTAATCCAATGAGGCCTATAAAATCATTCATTTTTTTATCGAAAAACTAACAACAACAGGAAAGTTGACTTACCGACTAAATTACCAATATGTATTGATTTTGCTGTCGGATCAAATCCACAGTAGATGGACTGCTTTTTAGATGTGACAAGTTTTCTAAGGTTATCGCTGAAAGGTAAACTATTAGTTCTTTTGCACTCATAGAAACTTGAAAATTTTACTCAGTGTCAGTTAGGTTATCACAAAAAAATCCACGTTCTTGTAATTTAAATACATCAGCAGATTCACTTGATAGATATCGTTTCGATATTGAATTACCAATAGAGCAATAAGGTATCAATGAACGTTTTATTATGATATTTATCATCTTAAAAAAAACAACAATTAGAGTAAAATAAAATTGTGTTGATAAGTTATGCGCAAAAAGATCTATCGCGACCAATGTTTTCAATGGCAAGTGTACCAAGCAGAAGCAAAATGTTTCGAACAGCTGCTACTTTTGATTTACACTCTGTTTTACACTTGCTCAGAAAAACAAAGTGAAATATACACTTTTCTCACAAGATACAGAGTGTACTGTGTATTTTGTTTTAGATTTCCATTGGAAAAACACTGATTGCGACGATTAGCATCCTAAGGAATAAATATGAATCATGAATACATCTACTGATGATGTTGATCAAGTTAAACAATAAGAAAATAGTAAAATATTGCGTTTCTTGAAGATCGATCATATTTTAAATCAATTTTATAAAATTACATTTTCAATGCGTATAAAAATCTCGAATAGTTATTTAGTTGACTTCCTCTATGTCGCTTTTGATTGGCTGTTAATGACGAAGTCCAGAAGGAAAGTAAAATGGCACGTGCACTCCAATGACAGAAATACGTCATGAGACTAGAAGGAATCACGCACCCAGCAACGACGCGGCAGCCACACAAACAATCAACTTATTTTTCTTCATATATGAATTTCTATTGATAAAATCAAATTTTTTGTTCTAATTTCAATACAACACTATGCCGCCTATCGAAGTTGGTCTTTCATCTTCTCAACAAGATTCATTTGAACAACATGAAGAATTGAGTAAACTATTGCATGAAACGGATGTAAAAAAAGCCTATAACCAAATGCAAATATTTAATTAGTAATTGCATAATTTCTTTCTATTATTTCTCAACAGGTATTCTATGTTCCGCTTCGAAACGATTTCGGTGATAACGATCTCAATACCAATCAAGATATAACAAAACGGTTTGATGAAGATCTTTCTCATAAACATTTAATTGTGGTATGTCAAAATTTTCAAAATAAATCTATTTCCTATAAAATGAAATCTAGACATTTCGTGATATTGGCTATTCATTGTTTCTTGATTCTGTTGAAAGTATTCCTGATGCATATGATCAATCGAAAGTAAGAGAAATTTCGTATTTAAAACAAAAATAAAACGTACTGCGTAATTTAGATTCGGATTTCTGGAAAGATGATTGTTGATGGCATATGTATACAATTTTTCGGTTGTTTTGATTATCGTAATGATACAAAAAATCATTCGGACATTTCAGCGCATCAAATAAATGGTGTTGGAAGAATTCAACTAGACGAAGAATACTATCGAGAATTATCATTGACACAGGTTTGTTCGAATTCACAGGAAAATTTTGTTTCATGCATTAAGATTTCTCATTTAGACTGCATCGGAAAGTAATCTTAAAGAGGAAAAAGTTCCTGCTGAACCCATTATTGTACGGAAAACTCGTCAACAAGCAGCAAAATTAAAAGAACGATCGACAACGAAGACATCAACAAGCAAACCAAAAACACGTTCACGAACTATCAGCGAAAATCTCTTGCCCAAAAGCCGTACAAGTGTTTCCACGAGTCCTCCGCCGCCATTACCGATTACTAATCCACTTCCACATTCGTCTATTTCGACCACACGACCACGCATACATTCGCCAACTCACATGCCGTATCCCTTACGTTCACCGCGCACAAAACAACATCGTACTTCATCACCAGTTCATTCTAATCAGTCGTCTACATCAAGAAATTCCGGTAAATTTTTATTCGACTTTTAAGTTTATTTGTAGAAAATTTGAAAAATATGAATTTCAAGATAAGGCGGTTATTGCTTACTAATAAGAGTCTTGAGCATAGCAGAAAATCATTTGCTATTTTTATCAAACCCCACCCCATCGTTTCAACATTATTTAGAACAGATACATCAGCATGTGGTATTTAAGCAAGCCACTGTCGGTTGTTTGTCTCAAATCGCCTGACACACTTTTAGCACATAGTTAACCCTGTGGTGTCAGAGTACATATGAGTTATGCCAATCTTCTGTAAAGAGTGAGAAGTGACATTACTCGTAGGACAACCGCTGGGATGCTGAATCTACTGGTGGATAACCTTGGATTTACTAGGTACACAAATCCGTAGTATTTTATATTTTAATCATGAAAAGATTGTGTTAATCGTTTTTTTTATCATTCTCTTTACAATTATTAAAACTATCTATTTTGGTATCTAATTACTCATAGAAGTTCATCCATCTCTTATTTCAAATGCTCCAACAGCATTCAGTGAATATCCTCAAACAAATTCAACACCAACTATCTCACAGCCCGTGGGACCATCTCAATCACATCGTGTACAAGTTATGTCTCCTCCTCCCAATTTTTCATCAGCTGCAAACGATCCACCAACTCTCCCCATACAAATTCCGTCATCGTCAAATACAGGTCCTCCTACGGCATCATTACCACAACTAACAAATCTACTTCCAGTAAATCAATCTCATTCATTACCAACCTATTTTTTTCCTGCATCAAGTATTGCCTATATAGCAACGCCTGCATCAACCAACAGTCCATCCGGTGGGCCCTTTGATTTAGCGCCATTTGCTGGTAGCACAGGTGTTTTCTTATTTACGACTTCAAGTCAACATTCAACACAACCGGTACATATATTAGCACCTTTTGATCATAGATCATTACAATTTGCACATATTGCACCAACAAGTTTATTTGTACCTCCGCCTGTTTCCCCACAAATGTCAGCATCACGTACATGCAATATTCTTCAGCCGCCATCAGCCACGGAATCAATGTCTAGTTTACAAAACAAACGACATGAAAATGAAGATGATAAACTCAATCAACAATCATTACAAACCAATAAGCAATCGACTGAACAATTACCATTTAAAAAGCGTCGCTACGTTGGTCAGCATACCCGAATGCCCACTGTTCATAGAGATGATGATGTTGTATCTGATGAATGTGTAAAAAAGTAACCGACTTTTCAATAATCTTTCTCTCTGCTTGTCCTGTTTTATTTTTGTATTGTATATAGCGTGGGCTATTTTTCTAAGTCATTGTTTTGCTTTTATTCTTATTTTCGAGTGGGTTCTCTTATTCAGAGCAATCAATATTTTATTGTTATGTGTATATAACTGTTTATATTTTATTCTTTATTTTTATTTTTTCGTTTTTGACAAAATGTCTGATGCTATGAGCTGCGTATTTATCACGAAAGAGTAACTGTTCGACCGGTGTACAAAATAAACAAGAAATTAATAATCTCGATTCTTGTTTTTGCTTTTTTTAGATACTAAAAAATATCAAAAATGAGCGCCCTGTAAAAAGAAGACATAGTAAAACCAAAAATTAGCGTAGAGAATGGCTTTACCAGAGTGTGTTGATCTGCCAGATGACGCTCATTCATTATGAGACACGTGCAGCAACTGTTAATCATAGAATAGAAACAATCATTGGAGAACATCATAAGATATTTAGTTTGAAATTAAGAGAAAAATTCCAATTTATGTTCTAAATTTAAAACTGGACAGAGAACTGTCGAGATAATCGGAAATTATATTTAATATTTAAACTATTGCAAGATCAATTAGTCATCCTACTTCTTTCTCTCGGCATCAATAGCTTTCAAAACTCCTTTGATTTTTTAGGATGTTTAATTTGACGCGTACTATTTTAGATATATTTATAAATAAATAAAATGTCTTCATCTGCAAAACATCTTATTGTTATCATTGATCTTAATCCTTTTTATTGGTCTGATAAAGTCTCATCGTCAGCGACATTAAATTTCAAGCAATACCTTAAAATTATCATACAATTTTGTAATGCATATATCGCATTTGATATTAATCATCGTTTAACAATAGTCGGCTGTTCAAACAATGAAACCTGTTTTCTTTATCCTGATCCAACAAGTGAATCATTAATAATTCCTACCGTAACAAAAACAAATCTCTTCGAACAATTATTTGTGATTGATCGTATTGTAGAAAATAATGTTAAAGAATTCATGCAAAATGTATTACCTTCGCAAACTTCAACTGGTTCAATGATAACCATGGCGGTAACACAAGCGCTTTGTTATATCAATCGTCTTATACGTGATACAGTACCCGGTGAAAAAACTTCATATAGAATATTAATTATTCAAACCACAGCTGACACATCAAAACAATATATGAATTTTATGAATGCAGTTTTTACATCAGAAAAAATGAACGTACCTATCGACGGTTGTATACTTAACAATGATTCTAGTCTTTTACAACAAGCTTGTAAGTCAAAATATAGAGATTTCTATCATCACTAATTGTATCCAGAGGTAAATTTTATAGGCTAATGATTTGCTTTTTGTTTCTAGGCGATTTAACATCCGGTATATATTTACGTGTACCTGATCCCAATGGTTTATTGCAATATTTGCTTTGGCTTTATTTAACTGATAAGGACGTTCGTAAGATGCTTGCATTACCGACTAAAGTCGCTGTTGATTATCGTCCAGCCTGCTTTTGTCATCATAAATTAATTGATACAGGTTATGTTTGTTCAGTATGTTTATCTATTTATTGTGATAATGCCGCAACATGCACAACATGTCGTTCAGCTTTTGATGTAAATAGTTCATCTATGTCAACTGCAAGCGGGGCAAATGATGTGTCTAGACGGCAACTTCGATAATCTTTATTTGAATCATCACTGATACACATAGGGAAAGATTACAAAAGAACAATTAATTTGTTTGTTATTTTTGTGTGTATGTTAAACGATTGTAGGAAAACAGGAAAATCCTGTACAGATAATTATTCCAGAGAAAAAAGACGAAATTTAAGAATTTTTCTACTATGTGAATATATATTTTTAAAAAGAAATAAGAATTCATTGATTTGTTATTTTATTTGTCTTGACGTGTAACTGATGCGAAAAAAGAGCTACGAAAGAAAAATCTTAAATTATGCCTCCTTCTTTTGGAGTGCGTAATTAAAAAATAATCAATGTTCTACGTCGGATAGTTCATCGAACTCGACGAGTTGTAAATTCAAGAGAAATAAATTATATTGCTTCATCGTTTCGCGAACATCATTCGTTGTTTTTAGACCCAATGCATTTGCTATTTGTAGATAAATACATATCTAATCATGGCCACTGAAGAACCATTCCATACGGATCAGACAGATCTCGGCGATTTAGAGAGCGAACAACTTTATCTCGAAGTGAATAATTACTAAATATCTATTGTTTTCTTTAAAATGATCTTCTCGTCTATTAGGCTGCCAATATATTACAAAAACTTCAATCAGATAAACCGCCCGACGAAGAATGGTCGTTAGATGATATGGAAGGTATGCTATTTGACATAGAAATTCAAGCATAACCGATTTTTATTTTAGCTAATATTGAAGAAAATTTACAAGATAAATTTGTTCAAGAAGCGCTTACACAAGTAAATACGATTGACAGGAGAAAATTCATCGATTGAAAAACGTTCATATTTATAGGATATTGATCTAGCACAGTATTCCGAACAAATACAAGACAAATTACAAATACATGAAAAAGCTTTTGTGCAAGATTGTACGTAGTTTAGTATAGTATATGATGCCTCTGAAATCTTCAATATTATTTGAATTTTCTTTTTAAGTTATTGGCGAAGCAAATAATATTGCAAATCTTCACATGCAAATATCATCATGCGATAAAATTCTCGAAGTAATATTTTTATTCTACAAGTTTCTAAATTTTATTTTTGTTTGCATAGTCTATGGATCATATGTTACGAAATTTTCAAAATAATCTAGCAAATATTAGTAACGAAATTCGCCATCTACAACATTATTCCGCTGAATTGAATATTAAAAAGAAGAATCGAGAACTGGTACGTGGACAATTAACTCAAGTTGTTGACGAAATGGTTGTACCACAATCGATGATACAGTACGTATTAGAGAGATAAATGGAATTTTAGATTTGTGTTTTATTTTTGTTCGTAGAATTATTACGGATATGCCGGTCACAGAACGACAATTTCTTGAACAACTTCATGAATTAAGTCATAAAATCAAGTTTGTTAAAGAACAATCATTTCACGATGCTATCGCGTGTCAAGATGTGCAAGAAGTTTTAGAAAAGTTACGTGTAAAAGTAAGGTTTTATTTTCGAAATTTGGTTACGTTTTTTGTCAAATCTTTTATTTTTATTTTTTATAGACAATCAGTAAACTTCGTGAATTTATATTGCAAAAAATTTATCAATTTCGTAAACCAATGACTAATTATGAAGTGCCACAAAATGCTTTATTAAGAAATAGATTTTTCTATGAATTTCTATTAACAAGTGATAGACAAATTGCAGATGAAATTCAAAGAGAATATATCGATACATTAGGCAAAGTTTATTTTTCGTATTTCAAAGCTTATTCAGCTAAACTAATCAAACTGCAAGTAAGTTAAGTTTCACGCTATTTCGAATTCTTTCGGGACTCTTCAACGCCATTCGAAACAATAGTTTTCTTTAGATAAAACGAAGAGTTCTTTCAAATTCAAACGACTAATCATGGAAATCCTATGAAACTATTTCTCAACGGTGATAAGAAGAAAAGCATAAGATGCTTCAAAAGTCTTGATTGCCCAGAAGAACATTTCCGTTCTAGTCAATCAGATAGTTTGGAAGAAAAAAATTACTTTTCTACTGAAATTGAATTCTCCTATTTTGTAGCTATCATAATTCAATGATATACTTTAAATAATTCGCTTTCCTACCGAACTTGAGCTTGACCGATTCGATATTTAGTGAATGATCGAAATCGATAATTTTATTTCATTATTTGCTTTTATAGTTAGATGACAAACCAGAAAAAGATGATGTACTGGGCGCTGATGATCGGCCTCGATCGAGTATGTCGTTCTTCTCAGCAAGTGCTCGTGTAAGTAAAATTGTTCGTTTCCCTTTTTCATTCATGAAAATTTTTATTCAATAAAGCCAAATCTAAAACATCGTGCAACAGTCTTCAGTTTGGGCAATCGCGATTGTGTACTCAAACAAGAATTAGAAGCTCCAATCATGGTTCCACATGCTCAACAAAAAGCTGACATAAAAGTAATGGAAAGTCTTGTCCATCAATTAAATCTCAACGATTTTGTTTTTCAGCATCCATTTGAATATTTATTCCGCAGTGAACAATTTGCTTTATTAGATAATTGTTGTCGCGAATATTTATTTCTCTGCGACTTCTTTATGTTAGACAATCGAGCAGCTCCAAAATTTTTTATGGACATCTTCGAAAAAACATTTAAGTTAATGCAAAAAAACTTCGAAAGCTATGTGTCGGATTCTTTCGATCCTATTGCAATTTTACTGTGTATGCATCTCGTTTATCGTTATCAAGTTATAGCTAATAAACGTAGTGTACCGATATTGAATAAGTATGTATGTCTTTGTTTTTGTTACTAAATAGTACTTACGATAGAACATTATGTTTTAGATTTCATGAAATACTGATCAGCATATGTGAAAATCGTTTTGAAATTGTTATGAAAGCTAATATTGATAGTGTGCAACGTGTTGAACCACACAAATTTTCATCGATTGAACTCAATCCACATTTTGTAAGATGGCATTTCTTTGTTTCTTTGTTGAAAAAAAAACACATTTCAATAAAACAATATTTAGATCGTACGACGTTATGCGGAATTTTCCGGAGCTGTAACACGATTAAATGAAGAGTTTCCTAATGAGAAAATTTCAACACTAATGACGCGTTTGCAAGTTGAAATACTCAACCTTATTCTTCGAATGGGTGGTGAATTTCCGCAAAGAAAAGAACAATTAATTTTCATTATTAACAATTATGACTTGATTTTATCTGTTTTAACAGTAAGAAATTGTCGAATTTAGAAAAAACTATTTCAGTTAAAGAGCTCGATATCGGTGTTCTCAACTCTCCGATTAGTTAAGAAAGTAATGGCTACTTTGCTCTTAAAGCGGTTGAAATATACTTTTGTACGTATGTAAGATGTACTCTTCTTCCATGCATTGACTAAGAAAATCATCCTACGAACGATCGAACTCTTTGGATGCCTAGAATTGTGTAGTATGAATTCAATTTTATTTTAAGGCATATACAAATGAAGATTCATCAGAATGTGATGCAGTTAAAAGTTTGCTCCGTGATCGTATTGATGACTATGTCAAAGAAGTGCTAATACCGTACTTTTCTCCGTTGATCGCTTTTGTTCGTGATAGTGATCAATTTTTATCCGATGGCAATATTAAACAATTAGAAAGTAAGTCATTTATTTATTATAATCTGATGTCCAAAACAAAACCTTCTGTTACTAAATAGATAAATTAACAGTAATTAGTAAATTATTCAGTGGTGATTTTAAAAAAACATTCGATTCAATTCATAATGATGTAATTCGTTCATTTCCATCTCTTAAGCTCAGTCAACCAATCCTTAAAGAAGTTTTTACTCAATTCTTATCCTATTATCATGATTTTCAACGTTTGTTATCGAGTAATACAAATTTAAAAACGGCATCATCAAATATATCCTTACCAAATCTTCATCAATTAATGGTTGAAATAAAAAAATTTAAATTACCTTTCGATGGCGATCAATTCAAACCACGGACATAGTAGGTGTCTGTTTTTTTCTTTCGATGTTGTTTATTTATTTCTATATGTCTTAATTTTTTTCTGAGAAATAAAACGATGATAAAAAAAAAAGAAAGAAGATTTGTTACATGAAAGAGAAAACGAACAAGAAGAAAAAACAAAAACAAATGAGAAGTTAATTATAACTCGGCCAATATAATTGTTGTCCAGTTGCTGATGTTGTTGATTCAAATAGAGCAGGTTGCACTTCATAAACAGTCTGTGGTGATGCTGTATTTCCGTTATTTAATGTTGTCGATACATTCGTATTTGTTGTTCCTCCAGCTGATAGATTGGCAAGATTAAATTGTGAAAATAGATTTGACGGCCAGGATGTTGCTGTTCCAGCATTTGTTGGCGCTAAATAAACAGGCTGTTGAAGCCCTGATTGTTGAGCCAATGGATAATACACAACATTGGAACTAAATAGACAAAGTAAAAAGCTATTCATAAATATCATTTTTTATGGAAAGTTTTTTTTAGAAAATTTTCTATGCAAATTCTCTGCCAAAATGATCGAAGTCAAACCAAACACAAAGAGAGCCAAAACACAAACAAACAAAATAAAACACACGCACACACATGTAAAGGGAAAAGAATGAAAAACCAGAGCTTTGATAATAAGTTTTAATAGTGCCGAATAAGGGAAAGAGAATCATGATAAATAATAAACAAATCATTAGACTTTGTTTGATATTTATGCACACACGGCAAACAACACGTAAACGGCCAAATCAAAAAAAAAATAACACTGTCAGAGCACGCGATAAAACCACCTACAAGCATCTAGATATTATTCACAGAGGATGTTCCTTGAATAAAATTCAAACTTTAATCCTACAAAGAGACAATTCAAAACAATTAATCCAGAATACGATAAAATGATTTTCTGATAATCGAGAAAGAATTTGAGGAAATTTTCATTTAGATGAAACCTATACGCCTGTAAAAATTTCTTGATTTTATGATACGACCATATGATGAAGTCTTTTCAAAATATTCAACTAACCAGAATGCAGGAGGCATTTGCTTTTAAATAAGTCAGTCTCAAAGTAATCATGAAAGGCGCCCAATAATTCAGAAGACTTTTACACGACCAGAGAAGAACAAAATGAAGCTTTTGACACTTTCATGATCATCTTGAATATATACATTTTATCTAGCTTGGCCTACGTCTTATATGTAGAATTTCATTTTTCATTTAAATCACTTTGCTGCTCATCCGTTGGCAGCGCTTTGCATTAGCCTATACAGAGAGAGAGAGAGAGAACAAGAAAAGAAAATTGTTTGCCATTGTTCTGTCCTTTCTTTTCAACTGTAACATGTGAAAATATGATAATTGTTTATCCAACTTTTCACTTATGTCTCCTATTGTATATAAGTTACTATTGTTTTAATGCCGCTGGCTGAAAATGCACTCACGTTATTATTTCGTCTGAAGATTTCTCTCGGTTTTATTTTTTGTATTGTTGTGTCTTGTTTCATTTCGATTCGATCAAAAGGAAAGGCGGATAGAACAAGAAGAGAAGCCTTTTTGATAAGAAAAAAGGACGATTGAAAACAAACAAATGGCTTCCCTCTCAAAAAGCAAATCTATATGCAAAATCAGATGTCTCATTACATTTGCATAAAAAAAAATAATTATTAATTTTTATTCCTAATAACTATCACTTATATACATACGGATAAGCAGCAGCAGTCGATTGATATGTAGGCATACGAGTAATTACACTGTAATTGACTGCAAAAACAAGAAATCAATAAACTAAATTGTTGGTTGATTATGAATGACTAAACATACATGGTAAAGTCGCAGTTCGATTTTTAGCACCTAAATATGCTAAATTAACATTAGCACGACGCCCGTCGATAGTTGGATTTGGCTCTCTCACAGCTTCGTCTGCGCCTTCTTTTTGTGCCATTGTTACCTGTAGAGATTAATCAACGAAGAAGAAGAAGAAGAAAATATAATAGAAAAACCAATTCATCAAATAACTTCAACATACAAATCCATAGCCACGAGATTTTCCGGTACTTCGGTCTGTTATGACAACTGCTTCATCAATATCACCAAATTTAGAAAAAAAGGCTCGTAATGTTTCATCAGTTGTATGATACGGTAAACCTTGAATTTACAAAGAAAAAAAAATTTTCAGCTCATATGCAGCGAACACATAAAATTGGTTTTCTACCTCCAACAAATATTTTCGTAAATGTTGTGTCTTTTTGTAAATTGCCTTGCATTACTTGCATCAAATCTTGTTAAAAATCAATAGAAGAAAGTTGCTTGTAATCGTCTTCACAGTTCGAATTAATATTTGTCAAGGACAATCTATAATATGATAAATTTTCAATTATGGGAATAAAATACTGCTGATATGTGTCGCGTGTTTAAGAAATGACGTAAGAGTCTATCTGTTTTCAGCCGTTTTTTTTTTGATTCTCTTCGTTTTATTTTTTCTCTTTTTCTTTACGTTCTTTTATTCGATGATAAGAAAGAAGATGATGCGAAAAGTAATATTTTAACGAAATCGAGACAAAAAAAAATGTTCATCTTAAAACATTTGTTTATGTTAAATTCGAATGTTACTTACCGAACGAGACACTCTAGTGGAAATGAAGTGTTCTCTTTTCTTTTCTTTTCTTTTTCTTTTTCGAAGAGTTACTCTTTTATACAAACAAAAGAAGGTGTGTGGTGCATCGAACACTTTTTCTCTTTCATGAGAATGCAAATGACAAAAATGAACCAATGAAATTTTTGTGCGAAAATAGAATATTGATATAGCCGTGTTGGTAGGCGGAGAAGCAAGAAACGTTGACAATGAGTCAGCTATGACGATGAACATAAGAGAAAAAGCCTTATCAATAAGAGATACGCACTTGCGTAAATAGAATCAACAAAATATCTTTTCTATAGATAAATGTTCGAATTCGATAAGAATTATATTTACGTAAATCCTGTTTTTATGCATGTGAACATTGATGTAATTCAAAGAAAAAAATTCAAGGGTTTCTTCTGTCTACTAGTACATTACAACTGATTTGAGAGATAACTTTTAGCGCAGATATTCTGATTGGTGAAAATGAACAATTGCGTAATAGAAATTGAATATTTTAAAAGTTTACCTACGTTGAAAATAGTCCCGTGAAAATCAAGTGTTGATAAATCAGAAACAATAGTACTATTCAAGATGGATTTGTTTCTAGGGCGCTAGGCATGTTTTGATAACACTTTAGTACTGCTGTACATATCTGAGCAATCTCTATTAGGCAGGAACACTTATGCAAATAGAAAAAAAAAATACTTTTTCTTATATTTCACAATCTATCTTTTCTCTGGTATTTCTACATTTTGTGCTCAAGTGCTTCTCTGTATTGTTGTGCTTCTGCCGATCGAATAAGTTAATGCATGATTAAAGGAATTATAGGTTTTGAGTCGCGCGCATTATTTACTGATATCTGATTGGTTTGTCCCCGTTTACGATATTGTCTAGATTCGGTCTATTCCTAAAAAAAGGGCCCTGCTTTTCTAGTTAATTAATTGACTGTTCACTGACACTCTACTTGGTTACTTTTATTTTCGATGATGTCATATATTTCAGCATCTTCTGGTTTCGTTCACTAGCCATGAAGTACACAACATGACGAGAAGTGGCGATTGAAGCCACGATTAAATCTATTCTTTTTTAATTTCAATTGAAAAAGATATATAGTTTATATAGACTAGAATTGATGCGTATTCTATCGCGAAAAAAGTAAAAATTATGCAATTTGTCATCAACCTTTCTAGATTAATATTCTAATAGAGCACTTGTTTTTTTTCTTATTCTCTAATTTGACTATTATCCAAATTAATCGCACCTCTAGGTGATTGATCTGCTGTTTTTCATAGGAAAGATTTCTCAGTAAAAATATTTTCCTATTGGTCATACGTCTAATTTATATGCATGAAGTTGCTTTTTAACTTATGATTCTAAACAATACAATATCTCACATTGTTGTCTATCGCGTATTGATCGATACATGGAGCCGTATGGAACCATTTTTTTTTGTTTCTATAAAAAATCATGCATGTCAAGTGTTTTTATTTAAATTGATTGACAACATTTTTCTGTGACTTGTGCGTTGAATCGTAAGGATTCATTAACAATGCGCATAAACTATCAAATGAAAAGATTGAAACTTGACTATTTCATAATAAAAAAAAGAAGCAGGCATGTGAATCGAATAATGGAATCGAAATATGAAGTATTTTCGTGCCATTTTAATGCTCAATAACACTTACACTTGTAATTTTAATGTAGCTATTGACAAGTTTTATTGTAGATTTTTCAATCAAAAATAATGAGTGGATAAATGCTGTAGAAAGTATTATTTAGTGTTCATTTCGGTTGTTGTCTTAAGTAAGACAGTTTATTTTATATCGAACAAATGAAATTGAAATATTCGATTTGTATGTAATAGAACGTGCATATACTAAATTTTAAGTATCGGGAATCTGTTATCGAGATTTGTATGAAAATATTCAAATGCACATCATTGAAAAATGTTTCCGCAAATTTTTATTTGAAGCTGGAGAAGATTTCATTTAATCTGGCCACTCGTACTTTCACTCTTCTAATCGAAGTTCGCTACGTTTGTGTAAAGACTAAAATGAATGCTGCCACTATATCGTCTGATGTCTGCATTCTTCATCGCTCTCGATTACAGTTGGACAAATAAATTCGAGAGATTGACAAAAATAAAATATGTGATATGAATATCAAAGCTTGGTGAGTCATCTGTCGAATGATATCATTTCATACTGGCAGGGCGGCGCAATCGTTTGAAAGTTGTGGGGGTATACACAGTTATGTTTCAGGTCAGCGTGTGTGAAAAAGAAAAGTTTCATTATAGGTTCATACTTTGCATTTATTTTTCGTCTTCTCAACTAAGCAGAAATTTTCAACTTTACGAATAATAGGCGGGGGGGGGGTGGTGGGTGTGTGTACGGGCA
>CAJNYU010002759.1:64356-76622 GCA_905331475.1 Rotaria socialis
CCCCCCCCCCCGGGGGTGTGTGACGGAGCAACGTCACTGATCTTGTCTTGATATTTGTGTTATGTCATGTATGTTTATTAGTTCTCTCTTGTTACTTACTGTTGCGCTTATTATTTTCAATATTGGCACTTTTTCGTTTTCGCGCTTAGACTCAAAAAATATATGTGATAATTTTTTTCTTCTTGATTAATTACATATTACCTGTCTTTCAACTTGATTGTTCCTTACAATCGTTCTAACTCGTGTCGGCTACTTGCTGTCATTGAATAAACTATTGGATCTTCATTCAACATTCAATACCATTTAATTTCCATTGCTATCATTCTACCATAACCAATACTGTGGCACCTGGCATTTTTATTAGTTGCATCTCTGATCCTTATCAAGCCGTTACAAGGAGATTTTAATACCCAACCGCGGTCACGCCACTTCTGAATATAGGACACACAGTTGTTTTTCTATTCGAGATCATAATTTTGCGAAATAAAAGTTTTGCAATGATATATCAAAGTAAAAAGCACTGTATCATGATGGAAAATGTCATCAAAGTTGCGGAAGTATTTTCCGGCGTTTGTTGTTCTTTAAATTTTTGTAGTAGAACATTAGCTCTTGCTAAGAAAGAAAAAAAGATTAATATCTACGGCATACCATAGCAGCGCTATATCAAAAAACAAAATAAATACAGAACTTTCGCACCGCCCATTAGGCCGATTCATCACAAAAATTTTACCTTTCGACAATTGTATGATCAATTAATCATGTAAAAATATAGCTCTAATATAAAATATTCTTTTTCCTTTTGTTTTATTGATTATTCCTGGTTTGAAAAAATAAAATCATGTTTATACACACACGTTTGCAAAGTAAAATATGTCTCGTAAAAGTTTATCAAAAAAGAAATACTAAATAAATTATCGTTCAATAGTTTGCATTAGTATTTGAGAAGCTAACTGATGGCTGTGATGATTGATTGCGTATAATACCATCGGTTGAAAGTTTAGCTGTTTTTTGTGGCGATTGAAAGTGTATATCAACATAGCCAACATCGTCAATAACCGCTTGCGAACGAATCGGCGGAGATGGTCTTGCGACAGTATTCATTCTTTCATATGATCCTTGAGAATTTCGATTACCACCGAAACTAACAGCTATATTAATTTCCACAACACCTGTTCGTGCATTACCATGAACTGGACGACGAATCGGATCGACAACAACATGCGTTGTTGGCATTGGTTTCGATGATTCATAGTTAGTAGTTGGTCGATTATTACCATTAACTATGTGCTTAATTGAATATGGATCTTCGACAGGTCGTCGTATGCCTTCATTGTATCTGTCGTCTGTTCGTCGTATGCCTTCATTGTATCTGTCGTCTGTTCGTCGTATGCCTTCATTGGATCTGTCGTCTGTTCGTCGTATGCCTTCATTGGATCTGTCGTCTGTTCGTATTAAGTCGGTCCTGTATCGATTATCACCTTGTGGTGAAAATGTATAGCGATCATTCGAGGTTCTTGCGAGTTTTGAAATCGTTGGATTTTGTTGGCCATATTCACGTTGAACATTGGTAGTATCGTCGATTACAACTAAGAAAGATGCAGAATATTCTTATCGTATAGGTATATTTATTTATTTTTAGAGTTACTTCTTGATGAATAAGCCATTATGAAGTAATGTTGGTAGATGTATGGTTAGAAAATGATGAAGTGGCCGATTCTGGGTGTCGAAGGAATGTCGATATATGAAACGAAAACGATTCTCATCATAAACAACGATAGAGAAGCATATACACATATCAAAACGGCAATAAAAATGCTAACGCCCTTTCGTTTCTCTTTTCAAAGAAATAAAGCAAGCGAGATAAGGCAGGATTTGTCATCGTATTCATCAAATATGTGCATACTTACCTATGAAAACGCGTGTAACTCTCTTTTATTTTCTACTATATCTTAAACATCTAATGAAACAACAATTTAAAAATACCGTCACATGATGACGATAACAAAGATATAATTGATAAAGCAGACAGTTCAGTTATCCGAAAATATTAAGTTTATTTTTACATTTTTAGATTGAATATTAATGAAAATAGAATGCAAATTTCGAACATCAACATTCGTATCAAATAACAATCAACATTTTATTACACACTACATATTTTTATAAGCTTTGGTGTTGTTGTTGTTGTGGCTGTTAATATAACATAGACCTCAAAATTTTTTTTTGTTCGAATTCGATTCTATTCAAATATGCAGAACCGCAATAACAAGATTTATTTATTTCTGAAAACGTTGGCGAAAAAGACGATAAAAAAAATGATTCATTGCGAACGACATAAAGAAACTATGCGAAAAATTCTCTTTATACGAAAATAAAATCTCATAAATATGTCAACAAGACTGTTGATACAGAATTCTTGAAAGAGAAGCCCACACTTTTAACGAGTTCAAGAGATTCATGTAAAGACGATTATCGTTTTAACCAGTCGAAAGCAGTTATAAAAACCTTATATAACAGCAACGAAAGTAATTTCAAAGTTTATGGATCATACGCGTTTCTTTGGCTGAGATTGTTGCGATGGTGTAATTTCAAAAAAAATACATAATACCTGTTATTTTGAGTAGCGCTGAAAAAACTCTTTGTATTTTCTTCCTTTAATCTAAGATCTTCCCTAGTGCTACTAAATTCATCTTATCTATGCCGAACAATATCTATCTAAAACCAATGCGACAGTCAACCAGATTTATACATCAAGATTTAATTAATATGCTTGTTTTCTGGACTAATAGACTTAATATTTTCACAGACGTTTAGATATTTACGTAGATTAATTTAAATAGCCGATGAAATAATTTAACGCATGCGATTGATTTATTTCACAAACTGAAATTTTCCGTTTTTTAAAAACTTGACTTTCATGTTAATTTGTTAAGAAGAAAAACTTTTGTATAAGCCAACAATGCTATTGGGGTTATACCAGACATTTGATCATTGCAATTTTTTCGTCAGATTACTCGGTTTCCTTTAATGCTATTTTTTCAAAGCGTGAATATTAAAGCCTATTTTCAAATATATCAAATTACTCAATCTCTACTATTCGTCTGTGGTCATAAAGATTAGAATATTGGCTTTGCAAGGTTTTATGGTCAAAGTTTGAATAAGTTATTCGAAAATAACATAAAAATAACGTTCTAATAAGAAAACTTTTCATAGATTTTACTATAGTTTCGAGAACATTGCATATAAAATCGATGAATTAATTTACGTTACGATGGGGCACTCACTTTTTCATCAATCCAAAACTATTCAAGTAATTTCTTGTGCACATTGTGTTGAGTTCGTTACAAATGTTAATTGTTTTAATGAAACAGGATTCACGCAAACAGCTTATGCTTTATACATGAGCCATTTTTCTTCGTAGTTTTTGATTGAGTAGGGGTGAATGAGCAAGGTTTTTACTCATGCTACGAAGCTACCAAGAAAAACTCGAGAAAAGATTTTTTCTTGCATATGCATTTTTTTGTGTAATAAAACATTTAGTTAAATCAACAACTTCAGCGCCAATTTTACTACATATGCGTTGCGTAAATAGATCATAAAGTTCACAGAAATGTTCTGTAGTTTCAAGAAAAACTGAAAAACGGCGTATAAACAGCACAATTCCAGTGCCGGTGATTACAACTTAAAAGGTAAACCAGCTATTTTCGGATTCAGTTCTAAAAATATCATCTGACGAACTTGAATTCCTTTGATACGTATTACAATTTTAAATACATCTCGAAAAGTTCTCACTTTTCCATTGTTGACTTCAGAGACACATCATCTATTTCTCTAGTATTAAAAACTAGAAGGCTATATGTGGGTGCTATTTTTAATTGGCGAGTAAATTAAATGGTTGGTAAGTTGTATTTAAAAATAAATATAAATTATTTTCACTCTATTAATATTTATTTTACTATAAATCTAAGTAAATTATTTCATTGCTGTGTGATATTTCATCCTGATCACACAGCGCATAAATTTAATAAAAATGAATTCATAAAAACCCGACATGTAAATTTGTTCATGATGAATTTGGGTTAAGAACGAGCATATATCATTGTTCGAATAATTACAAATAAATGGAGCGAAAATAACAAACGACTTCATTTTTAAATATAAATTGTGCCAAAGAAAAACATTTCTATTCATTTTAAATTAACAGGAAACGAGATCCTAAATGTCAACGCCACACTATTCTCTGAGATACCTATGCCGTCTGTAATTTAAACTACAGGAAGAACTTCACGTCTAATGTAGTTATATAACGTAAGCGGGACAAGCGACTTACGTTTTACAAATCATAGTTTTGTATCAGAGAAGATCTTCGGTAAAGGTAACTTTTTATATCTGTTTTAATACCTCAATGAAACCTTACAAGTAGATCAAGGTATTATTCTGAAATAAAGAATAAAGCTACTTTAAACATCAAGTGCAAAAAGAATGTTTTTTTCTTGGCAACGCTCGGAATGAATAAACAACCAACTTTTTAATTGCGCTCGACTCGAAAGAAAACTACCAAGAAAAAATAATTCATGTGTAAAACACGAGTGAGTCTGATGAATCACGCTGCGTGAATGCAATTCTCCATTTGTAAAATTAACTCGACACAATTTCAAGAGAAGAAAAAAGAACTGGTTAGACAATTTCAAATTGATGAAAAAGTGAATGTTCCCATTGTGCTATGAATAAATGCTAAGTGGACCAATAGATTTATTTGGAATTCTATCAACAATTTACTAAAGACTAGGATTTGTAATTATTAATATTGACTGTTTAATTTTCGCGGTGATTTTATCTACTATCTATACGCATTAATCTATAAATTTAGCGTAGAAATCGATGGGAAAAATGAGTATGAAATAATTAGGTTAGCATTATTGCTATTGCAAAACAGTTTAGATCTCGCTATTCAAATAGTCTAATCGTATTTTATCATAATCTTATATTTGAATACATCCTCTGACCCTCAGTAATGATTACGTGGCTTCCTCATTTATACAAAAAATTCAAGAATAAATGAATCTGTTCAAAATTTTAATTGCTACGATCGTCGCTTCGAAAAATATTCGAAGCCGAGAAAAACAGACCCACAAATGATCTAATATTCATATATTACATGACTCAACATATTACGATTGCATCATTCAAGTAAATTCGTAGAAGTTTTTCTTCTCATTTAGTATCTGGTCGTAAACGATCCAACAACAAAATCTTGTTAGAAGTGCAGTGTACGAAATAGATCTGACTCGAATATTTGATCGGGTAGGTACCACTAGACGATTATAGAAAATTCTATGCCACAGCAAGATGATGCTACAAAAATGTTCTAGTGCAAGTCATTCCAATAAGATCTTTAGGGCGGTAATTCAATTCTAGGATATTATGTAATCTCAAAATCGTGCGGAGAAGAAAATTGTTACAACCTGGAACGGTACTTCTCTGAGAATTTGATATTTCAGCATAGATGTTCTTTTTATTTCTAATCCTTCTTACTGATGTTCAACGTGTTAAGCATATGGGACTCGAATTACATTTACTAAATAGTCATTGTGATTTCGAACAATGATACAATTACTATAGAACAACGGTTTGCGTAGGATAATTTTCAAAACAAAAAGTAGAACTAAACATTAATCGCAAAGATTAGTATCGTAGAACGAAAAATAAAAAAGATTATAATGAAATTTGAAGTCGTCCATTAGCTCTGTAAACGATCATATTTCTCCTTGCGTAATGAAAAAAATCTACTCGTAATACTAAACCATGAAATAAGATCATTTCCATTTGTTGGTAAATCTGTTGTTTTGTTGGCCACGATTTATTTTCAAAGCGATGATCATGGTTGAAATCAAATAGTAGAATGTTTCAATCTACGTCCAATGCTACGTAGATGATCATATTATAAAGTAATTAATTTGCGTTAAAAGGTCTATGACAAGACATTAGTGTGACAAATTAAAATCAAGCTATTTTTAATAACGAAGTGTCAATTTTCTACTCGAAGAAATAGAATTGAAATTACCATATGGATCTCTATCTTACCTGAACAAAAATAAATCTAATATAGATTTTTCTTTTTGAAAGCATCACGAGCAAGACCTGATTTTAAATGAATGATTTTGTTAAATGATTAAGAATTTTTGTTACTGTTGGAACTATCATATGGTAAAGATTTTTTTTTCGTTATAAACATAAAAGTGAAGTTTTCTGGAAATGAACTTTGCTTATATATCAATTGACTGCGTGCATTTCTTGAGCACTTAACTCTACGCAAGTCCATCAAATCTCAATAGACATCACTTTGTTTTTTTTCTTCTTGAATGCTCTGATAGTGTCATAGTGTCTTCCCTATTTCAGTATTCGCTGAAATACAAATTACTATCAAACGCTCATGGATAATCGATTTGCTAAACATTCTATTCCATGAATTAATTATGAACGTATTTATCATATATAATGATGATGTTATAGAGTTAGTAGAGTAAACGAACAGCAGCAATGCTGATGATTATCTATTCATAGCAGAAATATTAAGTCTCAACTAATTACAATGCTCATTCAAGAATGCAGCCCCCAAGGCTCCATTTCAGCAATGAGACTCTTGGGAGTAAATGTTCGCTATTAGCCATCTTTATTCTTTTAATACTCTTGAACTCATTTTCATCGTAACAGACCGTGTCTTGAAAATTGAAATTCTTTGTTGTTCTTCTTCTTTTTGTATAACTGAACCTATTTGTTCTTAATTAAGAAGAGATCCTTTTTTTTTTTGAAAGAAAAGTTTTTTTTATTTGCATTCCGCTGGAGTAATCTTAATCTAAAAGTTTTGTTTAAAAAGATTAAAAAGCAACGATGACGATGACTCTTCTTTTGCTTTTCATTGAATCAATTATTGTTATAAACTAACAAGAAAGAGAAACAAAATATAAATTATTGTTGTGCACAGCTTTGTCGTTTGTTCGACGTACGTTGTCCTCGATTCGCCAATAGACTTGAATCGGAAGAACGTCGTATTATGTCTGGACTATAGGCCAAACTAAGATTAGCCGATTGAAGTAATACACGAAAGGCATTAAGTACGGACTCACGATTATGACATGTCGTTTCAACTAGAGTTGTTTTTAATTGATCGTGCACTATATTTTCAGCATACTCTTGATTGACTTCACGTTGTTCTATATTTAGGTCAGATTTGTTTGCAACAAATATTATTGGTATTGTGCTTGTTGAATCACTTTTGACTTCAAGAATAAGTTGATGCAGTTTTTGAGCCATACGAAATGACTGAGCATCGTTTACAGCATAGAGTATAAGAAATGCATCTCCGTGTGCTATTGCGATACGTCTCATGACAGGAAACTCGTCTATACCAGCTGTATCTAAGATTTCAAGTATAATTTGACGATCAACAAGCGAAAGTTCGACACTATGCAATTCATCGACCGTTTCTTTATGGTCAATTAGAAATTTTTCTTGTAAAAATTGTTGACATAAACATGTTTTACCTAGAAGAAAATAAAGTATGAAATAATCTTGAGTTCGTTTTTCTACGAACCAACTTTGGTCGATCCAAGTACCACAACTCGTAATTTATCATCGTGCGATTCCTGATCGAGTGTAACTGCTCGTTTCGTATGCAAATGAGAACGTTGATTTTTATCAACCTGAAGGCAGCGAGAATCTGTTGGATCATCCTGATCTTTAATGGGTGACATTCTATTCGGAAAAGCGGATGTCATTTGAACAAGACGATTGTGTGTATATCTTGTTTAGTTACATAGACGACCGATTCATAGTCAATAGACGTGCCAAATATGTATATTGAAGTAGGAACAGTATGTGCGTGTTCAGTCGAGACTGATTGACAAAAACTTCATGACAACTAGATGTAACATATATATATAAAGACATGAATAGATAGATAACAAACATTAGAAGAAAAAGAAGAAGAAGAAAAATAGCAGCTGTAAAAAAAAGAAAATCTTTTTCTTCTTCTTCTTCTTCTCCTCTTTTTTTTCTTCTCCCTCGTTGGGTTCGCTACTCATCATAGTTGTTTTTTATGATACTCTTCCGGTTGTGACAATTGGTATATTCAATTTTAGTGGTGTAGTTTTATGATAGTGCTTTTTTTCGCTTTTATTTTTATTTGTACGTGACAGTTTTATTGACATTCATCTTAATCTTTATAGATTTTGAATTTTTCACTAATCATTTTATTATTAAATACTAAAATCGATTATAATTCGTGACAAATCTTCTATATCGTATTACCCAATGCAAATAACGAATGAGTAGAACAACTATGTCCTAGTTAATTATAGTGCGGCTATCTGCTCTGAACAAAAAGAAAAAGGATTGTTGTCAATTATCTCGACTTCCTTCATAGGAGACACACAACAAAAATCAAGAGATGTAATTGTGCAAGTAATACTGGATTTACTTCTGGCATTTATCGACAGCCAATATGTCATAAAACAGTAATTTACTACCGCTCAAATCGACCAGTAACCAAATGATGATGATTTTCTATTGCATTTGTATAGTATTTATTTAAAAAAAAGAACTTCTCTTAGCGTCTATTTATTTTAGTTAGTATTCTTGTCACATGTAGAAGTTTCATTCCAAGAAACTAGATAATTGAATTAAAAACTAATGCGATTATATCGAAGTGACAGTTTTATTATGATAGATAAGATTATTGATCCACGAGAGATTTTATTCAGTTCCACAAGATTGTTCAATAAGTTTAGCCATTTTTTCGATTAAATATTCATGACTAACTTCAAATCTTTCAATTTCAATATCACTATTTGCTTTGAATACTTTTTCGTGTAATTTAATAGCAATATTATGTGGACATGAAAAATAATCTTGTTTGTTTAAAATATGTTCCTTATAAAATGTACACGTACAAAAATTGCTTGTTGGCAATGTATAAACAGATACTTGGTTTTTGTTCGCATGAAATTGATAAAGACGACGTGGAATTATTTCATTTGTATGATATAAACCAAGACGTTGTGTATTTTTAAGAAGATGAATCCCATGAAGTAATATTTCATAGCCATAGAAATATGCTAAACCTGGAATAGATATTAAATATATTCACTGATTGAATAGGCTATGGCACAATATAATTGGTATTCGCTATTCATGATAGGACACATACATTGCTTTTCATCGTGAGAACAACTCGATCACAGTTTTAACTTATTATTCCATTGAGATTTTGATCCTACTTCATGAACTCTGTCTGTCTGTCTTAATTACTGATCGGAAAACTATCTCATGGAAAATTTTGTTTTATTAGATAGTTCTTATTATCACCTTTCATCGTCTTGTCGTCGATGGTTTTGAATTCATTAGATTTTTTTTCCACATCAGCTAATAACGCACATTCAATACTTAAAAGATAATTCATCTAAAAACATTCAAGTTTGTTTTTACGTATTGATTTAAGTTTCATTGAATGAGATGGATAGAATAGAGACGATCTTTTTCTTCTATGGCAAAGTCGTGTCTCTATCATTATTCTAAAAGCAGAAAAATACCTTGTAATTATTGTCACTCTGCATTTAGTATAAAATTAGTAGGCGATTTTCGCCTTCCTTGTCTGACTGTAGACATTTCCGGCACGATTATATATCCTACTTTTAGAAACGATGAACTCTGTCTTTTGACCTTGAATTCTATATATAGAAGCTATATTTGTTCAATAAATTGAACCTTTTGTTTTTTCAATAGTTTTTATCGCGTCGAAAGCGATGTATTAAAAGATTAAAATTTTTACAAGCACACCTAAACGAAGGTGCTCTATCGTACAGTGAGATTTGCGCTCATATATATATATAAAGTACGTGCTTTTACCGTATTAGACGAAACGACCGAGATGCTATTAACTTTAATTCCTGTCTCAATATCCTTTATAGAAACAAATATATTCATTGAAAAACTATTCCAATAATAAATTCAGAGTGGTTGCAATCCGCATAGTCTATTAGCTTCATTGTAAATCATCTGTTAAGAGATTTTCGTAAATTTTCCAAAGGAAGATATCAATAGGAATGAAGTACAGATGTAATCCAGAGTATAAATAACAGTATCTTGATTGCGTTGATGTCGAAAAAGAATTATTCTATGAGATCCCTTTTATTCATATTTATATATTTGATTACTTCATCTTCCTAAACGTTTATTTTTAAAAGAAAATCACACGCTTAATAGCTACGAAGGGGAACAAATACGAGGAACCGGACAAGGAGCAATAGTATTCGTGTTCTCAGTTCAATACAATTCTAATGATATTTGGCCCATTTGTACTGTTCTAAAAAAGAGAAAAGTATTTTAAACAAAATTTAGAAAAATCACTTCAATATAACGACTTACTTCGATCAGGCATTGCGAAGACGATGAAGTTAATAAGTGAAGCGACAACAAAAATTTGTGTATACCAAATAAGATTTGGTTTTTTGTTATCCAAATAGGCACGATAAAATTTCCAGAAAGCTAAATAAACCAATCTCATTATATAATTTACTTTTTAATTAAAATAATTTTCAACTTACTTCGAATGCCACCTTGATAAATACCCATTGGGGTTTTATCACGTCGTGCAACCCATGTTGAGATGTCCGCTAATTTGACATCACTGAAATGAAGATCGCCTGGAAAAATAATAATGAAATCAAGTTTTTTTCTTCTTGTATCTATTTATTAAACATACGTTTTCCATAATAACGCCATGGACAATATGGTCCATGTACACGTGGATTAAAATCTCGTGGATATTCGTTAAATACTTTGAGATATTTCGCTAGATTTAGGTATTGTAATGGGTCCCAACGAGCTTTGATACGATCCGGATTACCGGGAATAATCGTTTCATTGGTTTTACTATACCACGTGTCACCCATAGGACTATTCGATCTGAAAAATGTCAAAAACTCTACAATGTTTACATCGAATTTTGGAGAATATTTCACACAAATAATAAGTCTCATCGCCATTGCTATTTTCTCACGGCCACTGGCAGCTGCCAATCAGAAACAAATAGCGCTACATTCGATGTGCAAACATATTGATCAACATATATGATAATCATTTTTATTAAGATTATTCAAAAGGATCTAAGTTTTATATTGAATATTTATTGATCATGAAGTTATTTTCATATTGATCGAAATAGCTTATGTACTTGGCATTTCAGATTCATATACATTCTTTATACATTTTGTACGTGCAAATTTTCGGTTCGTATGTTGATTGTATAAATATGAACAATGGCAAAGTTTTACAAAGAATGATGTATGAAACACAATAGAAACAAAAAAAAGTCGTTTTTTTTCTTCTTCATTTGATAAAAGTATCTATCGAGGATCAAAAGATACAATCGTTTTCTTTTTTTATTCTGATATAATTAACGAGACATTGAAGGAGATTCATGTATTCTTCCGTTAAAAAAAAGAACGTGAAATTAACTATTGTTCACTGAAAGGCGTATAATCATCTATTTGGAAAAAAAATGAGCCTTATTGTATTCAACAAAGGGGTAAAAAAACGTACATTCAAGTGTTCCGCATTGTACATCTTGTTTCTCCTTGACACACTTGTCATTAGAAGCAATGTCTGTTATTGTTCAACTGACAGTACGATATGAAAGACGATCATTTGTCATGGCATTTATTCTTATCAGTTTCATCTTATAAATTAAGCCGCTCTTCTTTTTCTATCCTATGAAAGATATCACCGTGAAGATTTCGTATGAAATTGAGAAACAAGTGTGTGTGTGTACGTGTTTTTTGAAGACATCGTTTTATATTTGTAGCATTCGTTTGATGTATTTTATCTGTGAACTTTGCGAGTATCATAACAATAAGAAGCAAAAAAACGAAGAAAGAAAGAAGAGAATGAATGTAAACTTATGATGTTGATATGATTGATTTAATGATAAGAAAACGTGTGGAATGACAATGTGTAATAAAAGAGACAAAGCACGTCTATTATCAATAAGCGCACTCAAGATGATCGACATTACAACAACTAGTAAAAATATACATACACACAAACGCGCGCAGTGTTTAACACATCGAGGGGAAAAAAAAGAATAAATCTATTTAAAAGCATTTTCGATGAACAATTGATGGACCTGATTCATCGTATTCTTGTTTTGAAATCCACATTTGTTGAAAGGTTGATAATGAAGCTAAGATTGAACCACCAATCCATAC
>CAJNYU010002766.1:0-52482 GCA_905331475.1 Rotaria socialis
TAGGTCAATCCGAACAGAGAAAAAAAACAATTGTGAGTTTGAAGAGATGAAAATACTTTGCTGATTGTTTAGGATGTGAATCGGTCTTTTTTTATCAGTTGACGATGATCCATATTCACATACTGCTCTTGATTATTGTAAAACAAAAATCTAAACGGTGAACCATTTAGATATAAGTTAAGGGTTTAGGTTAAGGGTTAGATGTAGAATCAGGATATAGAACAAGGGTTAGATGTAGAATAAGGATATAGATTAAGGGCTAGATGTAGAGTAAAAGGTTAACATAGGGTATACATTTAAAAGTTAAGATATAAATTAAGGAATGAACTTTTTAACAAAGGGATAGTTCTCTGAATTGTAATGGAAGCGTGAATGGTAGTATTAGTGCAAACGCAGAAGCATTGCAGTCGAATGGAGAGGTTATTTGAGGTACGAAACCATTTTGAATACTAACTGGGAACGATTCCATACGAAACCATATTTATACGAAACCGAAAAAAGGTTTAGATTTCGTTGCAAATCTCGGAACCTTTTTTAAGTTCCCTATGGAACTTTTTTTTCCAGTGTATGCTCTATAGTAGAGATCTAGTGTTTGCAGACGCAGAGTAAAACCTTTTTAATTCGGTCTATAAAACTTCGAAATCGTATATTCTCACAGTACTATGTGAAACGCTAGCTAAAAACGATTTTTGAACTGATTTTCATTTAGGGCCATTTGTATACAAAATATTCCCCCTCCTTTAAAATTTGAACAACGAGATTCAGAGCTTGAAAAAATAAATTGCGAAATTTGAAGGAGAATAATTAAAAACTGGCAAAGTTCGATGAATAATTGCTTTCAAATAAGCTAAATTTTCATCGTCTATGTGTATCAAAGATAAAAATGAATCAGATGATGGGATAATAGTTGTTGAAGCAAACTGTTAATGTTAGTTCATAATGTTGAACTAAGGCGCAACACAACCAAAACTGTCAAGATAGACATAACCCCTATGACCAGTTGGTGAGCAATCTGCCGCGAGAACAGTTAACGTGAAGTTGTGTCCGATGCTATTGTTAGCGATAAGTAAGTTCTCGATTTGCCAACTGGGTGTGAAGAAGTAGTTACCACTATTATTGAAACGATCATCGCGTCCACCGTCATCTCTGTTAGCATTGTAGACGCGAGACAGTGCTGTAGCGTTAGCGGTAAGGTCTTTCAGTTCGATGATCACAGCGGCAGATTGGTCCGGAGTATGATCACCGTTTTCCAATACCGCTAACCATGCAAAGGAGATGTTCCGACAGAAATAGTTATTCATTTGTTGGCTAATAACTGATACATATCCTCCTGTGGTGTAATCTTCAACACGCCATGCGTAGTTACCACTATGCACAATGTTTAGCATCTCATTAGGAAGGTTTGAATCGTTACCACTAGTAACAATCTGTGAACGGCTACTGGTAATGCTTGAATTACAAGGCGAGCCATTACTTAAATAGTCTTCGGGTTTCAATTGAGATGATATGACATTATTTCGACTGCCACCACCGATAGTCCAGCCCGTACAATTACCCGTTTCAAAGTCACCATTCACGAAACTGCTCAAGGAAGATACTGCAACAGAAATATAGGAGAAATGAAACACCCTTCCAGCTTTCAAAATCCATCGTAAAACCTCGAAAGCGTACGACAGGAGCCCAGGTCAAAAGTCAGCAATCTGATTCTATCGGATGCGTTTCAATCCGATGAGTTCCGATGACTGCATCCGACATGATTCCAATTGTCGGAATCCTATTGTATCTCAGTTAGCCAAACCCCAGGTCGTAGAGGTACGGTGGAAAATAGCCGGAAAGCACGGGAAATCGCTGGAAAATAGAAGCAGCGTTCCGGCCGGAAATTACCGTAATTTTTTCCTATGGATTCCGGTCAGTTTCCTGTGCTTTCCGATTGGACGATGACCAGAATACACCGGATTAAAAGCTCGTCAATTTCCGACCGGAATGCAGCTTCCACTTTCCAGCGTTTTCCCAGACTTTCCGGCCTGATACGGTGAGTTTTCCGCATCTTTCCAGTCGGTGTCTACGGTATCCCTTCGCCGGAATCATTGACCTGGGATATACTGTGGATTATTAAATAAAAATTTCACAGAAAATAAAATAGACTGACCTAATTATGATTGAATCGATTCCTAATGCTAACATATTCTAGAAACAATCACGAAGCTAGCATCACCTATAATAGATTTTACTTCAAATCTCAAGAAACAATAAAGCTAATTGTTCAATTTTAGTTATTGGATACAGAAATATTTTAAACCATAGGTTTAACTTAAATATTCTACTTTGTTTCACGTTTCAAAATCTACATATCCTCATCTTATTCTTGCAAGCGATAGAAATATTTTCTTCTTGAATCTCTACATATAAAGCCAACCGGAAACAATTTTTGTAAAAAACGTTTAAGCTCCGAAAAACAGAATCAATACGTTTTTAATGATCAAAATAATGCATTCATAAGTAAATATTCATTTTGGATCCCTAGTCGAACATCTTTTGGGATGCGCATGAGATACTTGAGGATCTGGAACAAGAAAGTCCTGCGCTATGGGCAAATCTTGGAGTCAGACTTGTCGTCTTGTTAAGAGCTCAAGTGCTTGACTTTCTTATCCTATTGCTTAGCATTCTTGCTCATGCGCTTGAATTTTTAACCAAGCGTTTGCGTTATCAAAGAAGTGTTGTTAGTTTTTTCCAAGTTTTAAGTTCAAAATGACTCGATTCTTAGTACAAAAATATGTTTGCCTTTTATTGAGTTGAATGCATGAGTTACCTGTAATTCACGCAGACACTCAAACACTTGTCTTGAACAAGAAAATCCTGCGCTATGGACAAATCTTGAGGTCTGTGCAGGTCAAGCGCATGAGAAAAAAAATTCGACTAGGGATGGATATTTTCCTATTATCCGCTTGAGTTAAGTGCATTTTAATGATCAAAATGGTACGTCAACGGAAAATAATGCATTTAAATGGGGATTTCCTGATTTCTCAGGTAGCTGAGCAGCTTGGAAAACTTTCAGTCTCCACCCAGCCAGGGTTAGAACTGGTAATACTGTGCAGATCCTAAGTTAGCACAGGTACTGATGAGAGTGTGGGTATGGGCGGTGTGTGCTAATTGTTTATTCTAAACCGCACCCTCACTCTCAATCGCACCAATAACACTACCTACTTTGCCTGTCCGTTCTTGTATTACGGAGAGCGCCATGATTCTTAGGGGTGCAACAGCTCATTTTTGGATCCGATTTGACGAACTTTTCAGGCAGTTCACATGATCTGATCTGATATGTTTGAACAGATCAGTTCCCAGAACAGATCAATTCTGAGTTAAAATGGTACATCAGGATAATCCAAACATCTTTTCAAGCTCTACCTTGGGTTAGTCCCTATATCTCTTTAAAGTCTGCCTCCTGGTGATTGCTATATATTGTGCAGGTCTACTTTGGAATGATGACAATATTTTCTTAGCATCAACCCACGGATAGTCATTTACGTAACGAAAATGTCGTTTGGGTCCTGCTGATGTTAATTTGGGCCCTGAAAGTCGTTCTTTGAGTTACAGTCACAGACACATGTGAAGTACGGTTTTTAGAGTTTGGGCTGTAAGTCTAGGGAATATATAATAACTATCTGTAGGTTGACACTAATAAGATATTGCTATCATCTTGAACTAGGAATGCAAAATATATAACGATCACCCTAATGGAGACCCTAAATAGATACAGAGACTACCCAGAGACAGAGCTTGAAAAGATATTTGGATTACCTCGATGTACCATTTTAACCTTGAATTGATCTGCTATGGATGCGTACACGCAGGTCTCCCTATTTTGCATCGACTTTCTGCCCGTAAGTTTTAAGTATGCTACTGTTGTAGTCTTTGTCGAGTAGTATACGCATCGATACTTTGTTTTGATTCAAATCATATGCTAATTGTAAACGGGAGGGCTATAAAGTAGACTTTTTGCTTAAATGGGTGCTGAATCTATCTGCTGTATTTTTGTTCAGCGTTTTTAACCTTTTGTTTGAACCTGAGGGTATGAGTGTGGGCCAACGGGAACAGCAGGCTCCAGCCAAACGGGGTGATGGGGAGTCACTTGGAGGCACATGAACTCTCGTAAAATTTTGCACAATCTTCAGGCATCCGATATGGAAATGTTATACTGCTATACTTCGAATTATTTTTCTCATGTGTACTATGATATGAAATAGTTATTACACTGTAAAAAAGAACGTAACCTACTAAACTTAAAAAAGGTTCAGCCAAGAGTAAGAAGCCTGAAATAGTTATTCCTGCGGGCATACCGGAAGAACCTTTCTTTTAGATTGTACCCTCGATTTAGAGCAAGGGAGGACGACAAAATGCCAATGCGGTCAGTTTCACGACCCTGAAGTCATAGAGCCCTCTAAAATAAAATAATACATGTGTTTCTTCATCCATTACAAGTTGTGTGCTTACTAATTATTTGAGCACACAGTGAAGCTAATATGAGTATGTACCTTAATTAATGTTAATTAGGTGACCACTAAAAATAAATAGAGTGATTTCTCTGATTACTCCTCCCCTCCCCCACCCACAACCTTCAGAAAACCAAGGTAATTTTTAAGATTGCCATCAAGATTTCCAGATTTTTAGAAGTCTGATTGGAATTGTGAACACATTCTATTAATATTTCCAAATCGAAACACTGACTATCGGGCATACTTTGATAGGAAAACAATAATTAAAGTTCCTAATTAGCATAGAGTTATTTTATTAAGCGACCTTCTATTCTGTCTGACGAACTTCTTTGACATGGACGCTTTGTAATATGTAGCGGGACGGTACTTAATACTCAGCTAATTAACGAGTACTCATCTTAATTAATGCTAAATTTATTAATACTGCTCTGAGCTACAGCGTATATGGTGAGCAATCACGTTAATTAATGTGTAATCAATTTAGTACTCACAATATAAGTGACTACTCAGCTTGTAATACATGGAGAAGAAAATGTTCAGCATGCTATATTTTTCAGATTTTCAAAATTATTTGCAGTAAGATGGAATCACGCGGAGTCATGACGAGTCAAGTAGAGCCAATGAGTCTCCTGCTTCCCTCTTGGTGTGTGCTGACTGTAAACGCACACTTACATACCCCTTCCATCACCCTTTCCAGAGTGGTTTTTGAACGGTCCCTCGCGATCCCTGGACCAACGGCTGAGATCGAATAAGTTCCAGTAATGGATTCCCAATGTGTTGTGACCACAAGAATATACGCCAGTCCCGATTCCAGGGGAACGTCGATTCGAAATTGCAACAGACCTCCATCATCATCATCCTTTGCGATCAAATTCACTGTCAAATTGTATGGATTGAAAGAGCTATGGTAAAAATAGCCCACAGTATCAATTGCACTTTGGCTTTGGAAAGTATAAATACCAGCTTTGGGCACAGTGACTCCAATCGGCTGATACTAGAACCAACGTTCGTTGACAGCTCCAGATAGAGAATAAAATAGACTAGTGGATGCTAATGCGCTCGTATACAACGGTGACTCGAACGGCGTTGTAGATTCTGAAAGAATAGGGAGCATTCATGTGAAGAGAAGGAACAGAAAAAACTGAGGAGATTATTTTCCTTACTGAATCAATACGACAATTTAGCAGAAGAAATTGCGTGATTCTTCTGTATCTAAACACTCGCTAAGATCTGTCTTCTCGCGAGGCAGTGAGAAAGATGAAGAAAATATATTCGAATAGTCGCATGTCTCTATAGGAATGCATCAATTGCAAGCTTGCCGATTCCAGAGGGTGATGTCGCAGACGGCACGCGTTCAGTGTTCGGGCTTAGACAAGAATGAAAGCAGGCTCATCTAAATTGATCAGAATCGACTGAAAAGAATCTTGATTTGTTCATCGAGGGTAATTCCATTAGTGTTTGCGCATTAGTATTAAATATGTGCATAATTAGAATAATTATCGTTATGCTAATTATGCTAGAAATATGCACTAATTCTGAAAAGTCTGACAACTCTTAACATTTCATAAGAAAATTGAAATTATCATCGGAGAACTTTTATATTTGATCGTTGCTGTGGAAAGAATTCAAAGTGTATCAAAAACTGAGCTTTTCAAACAAAACAAGGAACTTTTTCTAGTTAATAAGTTAACGTAGTAAGTTTCTAGTGAAAATATTTTATTTTAATATAACATGGGAATATTCAATTTCATGCGATTATTTGTTGTGCTGTAACATCTGTTTTCGAAAGTCATGAAATCAAGTTGAAAATTATCTTCTAAGACCGAAAATTCCGATATTACGTTAAAATAAAATATTTTTATTGGAAAATTTCTCCATTTATTAGTAATTGAATACAAATCTCATTTACCGTACTCTTACATTCCTACATAATTAAAGCAGCTAACATTCACCAGGTGCCGATTCACTCGTCCCTATATTGAAAGACGATTGAATGAAATGTGATTGGCTATACGTGTTGGACCAGCGTCTACGATCTGCTCTAAAAAAACACCGAAAACTACTAGTGATCTAGTTACAAAGTCACCTTCTGCTTGTCTCAAAAGTCACCTTTGATTCAGCACTGATTTGCTCCAAGAATAAAATCTGGTCATATCCAAAAGCCAATAGCCAACACAACTGTTACAATCTGTGGCACTTTAACAAAGCTTTTCGTCATACCTTCCACTAGCAGTGGCTTTCACAAGAATACACCGATAACATTTCGCACAAAGTGGTTTTTAAAACGTGTTTCAGGCAAACATCTAAGGTTTTAAATCACGATTTCAGACCCTAGTCTTACAGCGTAGGGAAAACATCAGCAATTGAATTTTTAAAACAAGAAATACGCAAAACGTTTCTGTTATGATTCTTGCAATCTTTGTTCTTCTTGATCTAGCTCTTGCTGCAACTGTTTGCTACTTTCGCAGCATTTTTGTTATCTCAGAGCCAGATACACAAGTATTACATGAGAAGACTGCAAGAAAATAACAATAAATCATGGAAAAAGAAGCGAAAATTTGCAGTAAGGGATAGAACAAGATGAACAAGAATTCCATATAACATAGCATACAGTGTTCACTCATTTCCTGTTGGAAAATTTTAACATTTGATTCGCTATGAACTCGTTCACAAAGTTTTCGATAATAATACGAAATTTTCCAACAAATATTAAGATATTTATATCTTTGTACTACTGAGAGCCACAAGGCTCAAATTATGGCTCATGAGAGATAAAGACACTTCGTAATCGATAATATGGAGCGAACAGTAGATGCTACAAAAAATGAGCTTAAACAAAAATGCCAACTTGTGAGCTACCAAAATGTTAACTGCAGCATATATTTTCCTTTCTAGGAAGAGTATGAGCGATGAGCTTACTTGGTGTGGACGAAGTCGTTGATTGTGTGATCGAAGTGAGACTTACAATGGCTGGACCAACGGCTGAGATCGAATAAGTTCCAGTAATGGATTCAAAATGCGTCGTGACCACAAGAATATACGTCAGTTCCGATTCCAGCGGAACGTCGATTCGAAATTGCAACTGACCTCCACTTTCATCATCCTTCGCAATCAAGTTCTTTGTCAAATTGTATGGATCAAAAGAAGAATTGTAAAAATAGCACATAGTGTCAATTGTACTGTTGCTCTGGAAAGTGTAAATACCAGGTATGGATACGGTGACTTCAATAGCCTGAAAGTAGAACCGACGTTCGTTGACAGCTCCAGGTAGAGAATAGAATAAGCTATTGGATGTTAATGCGTCCGTATACAACGGTGACTCAAATGGCGTTGTAGATTCTGAAAGAATAGAAAGCATTCATGTGAAGAGAAGTAACAGAAAAAACTGAGGAGATTCTTGTCGTTGTTGAATAAATACAACAATTTAGCAGAAGAAATAGCGTGATTCTTCTGCGTCTAAATACTCGCTAAGATCTGTCTTCTCATCAAGCACTTACAACGACGAGAAAACTCCCGTTGTAATAGTCACACTTTCTTGCGAAAAACAAGAAGAAACCTGATCTATTTAAGAGTATGTTAGGTTTTAATGGTATCTACCTGTTGTGGGCCAACTCGTAGTTGCAGTTGTTGGTGTTGCTAAAACAAGAAAGATATTTTCTCTCGACAGCGTGCAACTAAATATAAAAGATATTTCGACATTGCTGGTCAGTTTTTTTAAACCTTTTGAAAATGATTATCTTGAGCTTAACACTCCAAA
This sequence comes from Rotaria socialis, assembly GCA_905331475.1. Classification (NCBI taxonomy): domain Eukaryota; kingdom Metazoa; phylum Rotifera; class Eurotatoria; order Philodinida; family Philodinidae; genus Rotaria; species Rotaria socialis. Next base: position 8,251 of record CAJNYU010002766.1, read on the forward strand.
CGAAACGCCTTTAGATGGCAGTCTTGTTAAGCCAAGAAGCTTTCGAGTAAAAGAAAAGAGTTAAACAAATTAATCTTAAATCTTTGAAGCAAGACTATAACTCCGGTCTTTGATATTTTGAGTGAATCATTATGTATGACAAAACTCTCATTCTTCAATTGACCCCCCTGTGAAAAAAGGATTATTCGTTAAATGTATTGTAAACCGTTAGCAATTGCTAGTCCGTCGTTTAACGAACATTTTTTTGAAATAAGTAGTGATATTGTTTTGAGTAATTTGATAGCTCACTCATTTGAAAGTCGATAGAGTTGAACTGCTGATAAATGCTCACCGTTAGCAGGGAACCGTTTGCATTATGTAAAGTATATCGAAAGTTTGAGTTCAGATTAGTGGAAGCAACTTATTTTTCGAGTGTTCTAATTTTTACCTAACCTTTTACAATCGATTTATTGGTTTTTTAAATCATTACAATTCACAAATAATTTTACACTCTGTGGTATATAAATCAAGAAGGAAACAGTTGCATTTGACGTGTTAAAGATTTAAAATGATATGTATCTCAAAATCCATCTGTTTCTTTCTTAATTACAGCTAAATTCCAATTATAAAGTATGCAATCTTAAAACCAAAGAAGAAAAGGGACACATGATATTTATGTTGAGATCTCAACCCCAACAACCTCTCACTCGGGCCAGCCCTGAATACACTGTTTAAGGAATACTACCTGCAGTGGCGCCAAGTATAATCACAATGATAGTAAAAGACCACATGGCAATCATCTGTAGGATGGCCTCGAGAGGGAAACGTTGGTAACGCGAGTAAATTTTATTATGGACCATGATATTCAGCGGATCCTCTTTTCGATTGTCTTGTCGTATACGATCAATCTTCGCTGTTGAATCATTACCGAGTATTTCAAGCAGTCGCCGATCTTTGACGATATACAGAAAGGGCGTCATTAGCGAAAGAGAAGCATATAATCATATTTCTCCTGTCTTTTTAATAAAATTTAAATACAGAATCTGCATAAGGTTTACATAAGATTGGATGTAAAAAGACTAGAATGATGATGACATCTATTTTGACGGGTTTCTTTGATAGGATCCTTTTCTGGAATGATGAAAAATTCGTTGGAGAGTCCCTTGAGATATTGTTCTTTGACAGATATCATCTTTGAATGAATGAGTCTACCATTTCGGTAGAAAACTAAAGTATTATAAATGAAAAGAGCCGTATAGACAATAGTGACGATAACAGGCACAGCGATGAATCCTCTATATTGGGCAATTAAAACTAGCGGTATTATAGAGCATGCCGCTATTACTAGATAACTAAATATGAAGATGCGATCGAGAAGTAAGTAACCGCTGTGCATTGGCTTCTTTTCAGCGCTGCCTTCTAATGTATTCCAGTTTGTCACAGAAAAATTATATTCAGTTGTATAGTTATTTCGGTAACAAGCATTGGAACCGATCGGAATTGAGGTGCCAGCACTAAGCTCGGCATTTAATTGTCGAAGATCGATTGTTGATTTCTCGATATCGAGTGAAGACATACCACGATCGTCACCTATGATTGAAATTCTTATTTTATTGCTAAACTGAGGTAGCTCTAGTTGATACTTTCCAAATATAAAGTGCTCGGAATTCGTCAAAGCACTATTCGACGCTTAGTTGTCTGTCTGCTACGTTTGTGTGCTTTATCAGTAAAACAAACTGATACCAAATAGTAAAGATAAAAAGTTGACAGGGACTGCAACTGTTTGCATAGTCATTCTATGCTACCGTTTCATCAAGACTCAGATATCCGAGCGAGTGTTTCAACTTTATCTATACAACAAAGAAAAGTTATCATACTTAAATAAAAGACTGCTTCTCTACATTAACTGATATTGACTACACAGAAGATAGCGCCTCATTTGTAAGGTAACGGGCGACGACAGCGTAGACTATCTTGAGAGGACATGGATATTGGTGTGAGACTGTGTTTAAGTTTGATTGATTTCAAGCGATCCGTGTGAAGCATTGCAACTGTAGATTTCACAGACATCATCAGGCGTATTTTCGAAATCATTTACTACACGTTTCATGTACTAAAAGCAGGATATTGCAGAGTGAGGTAAATTAGTTTGTTTGTTCATTGTAATATTTTTACTTAAAAAACAGGGCGTACGCTGATAGAAACAAAATTGAAGATGTGAAAATTAAAAATGATTTCGTGCATCCTACAAATGAATATGCGCTCTAAATAAAATTGTTGTATCGGGTACACAAAAAATACATTTCAAAACTGATTCTGAATACTTGTTTACGTTTTCGGACTGATCTCGGATACTTTTACGAGATTCTTGGAAGAAAGAAAGACTCACACCCCACGTAGAACATATTTGACCTCTCCTGGAAGGGGAGAGGTCAGTCAGATGAATGCTAAAAAATTGAGTCGCAATTTATGTTCTCCGTATTCAATTTGACATGTTTCGGTAGTTTTCATTGGGAAATTATCGGGAATAAAAAAATGAACCTGCCGCTGCTAGCCATTTCCTTGTCGTTTGGTGATGTTTTCAGAGTGTAGCTATATAATGTTTATACTTGTGAACAAAGTGTACGTTCTACATTAGTAGGCTTGAAATCATTATCGACCACATCTGTCCTGAATTAATGTCAAAGACAACTACAAGACTAATAAAAATAATTAAAAAACATGCGAGTGAAGAAAAGTCTTACTTCGAGGCACAGAAACTTATCGCACAAGGTGCTGATGTGAGGACACCTTTCAGCAATGACTACTCGATGATTCAATATGTTACTGAAGAAGAAGCTCGACTTCGTCAAACAACTCCTTTTAAAGCTGAGAATTGTCGGCGCATCATTAAATTATTGAAAAATCGTGCTTCTGAATTACTTTCTGAGTTGGTACTATCAAACAATGGTAAACTTGACGAGATGAGGTTTTTGGTCAAATTAAAAGCAAGCTGTTATCAGCAACAGGTATATGGGCCTTTGGGCTTGTTAGGAAAGCTGCTGAATCAGAGCGAAAATCATGTTCGACTCGATGTTGTTCGATTTCTTGTCGAAACCGATGAAGAAGCTAAGTTCGCTCTAACGAAAGAAGATGATCTACATCAGACATGCTTGTCTCTATCGCTGAATAATCCGAAATCGTCTGCACAGGTTACTAATTATATACAAGAACAGCTTAATTTATTATTTAACAAAATCGCAAGCACTCATTCTGAAATGGATGTGAACGAGTTATCCCAATGGATTTGCCGAGGTGCTGACCCAAAAACCATAGATGAAGATCAAAATACTGTTCTTTTGAATGCTGTCCGTGCTAATAACGTTGATCTGGTTCGAGTTCTTATAGCAAATGGGTGCAATGCGATGCATAAAAATAAAGACGATAAAACTTCGATTGACATTGCTAAAAACGAACCACTGAGAAATGCTCAATTGTTAGCAATTCTATCCGAACAAGTTATTAATAATAAATTGAAACAGTTGATTGCCGCGAAAAAATCCAGTTTAAAAAAGGAAGAAGTTCTTCAGTGTTTGGAAGAAGGAGCCAACATAAATGGACGCTTTGACAATAATGACTCGTTTCTTCATTATTTAATTACTCATGGCGGCACACAAGAGATGATAGCAGCTTTTGTTAATGAATTCAATGCAGACATACTAGCAACGAACAATGCAGGACTCCGACCTATTGAGCTATGTATTTTGCATGATAAGAACCCGCATAACGTTCTCGGCACCTTTCTTAAACTACCTAGAGTGAGTACAGATGCATTTTTCAATAATGTTTCGCAAAAGAGCATCTATCAATATGCCATCGAGCAAGGTTTGAAAGATAGCGCTGATACAATCAAGGCAGAATTGAATGCACGCTTATGGGCTTGTGTTACAAGTGCTAATACTGATGATAAGCGAAATCAGAGTGTCCTGTCCGAAGCAAAAAAGCTCATCAACTATGGAGCTCAAATCAATGATCGACACGATATCGATGGAGAATACAAGAAATGGTCCGCTTTCCACGTAGCTTGTAAAACTACGACGAAATCATTCGTCGAATATCTTGTCCGTGATCTGAAGGCGGATTGCACATTGTCGAATTCAGATAAGGATCATCCAATATCTATTGCAGCTGAATATGGTCAGCTTGAAATTGTTCAATTTTTGAGAGAATGTCGAGGTGTACAAATAAATGTGGTCAATAAGAAACGTGATACTCCGTTACATTTGGCAGCAAAAAATCACCATTATCGTATCGTTCGATATCTGATCCTATGGGGTGCTGACGAAGAGGCTCGAAATTCATCAAAGGAAACTCCACTTGTTTCAGCGCAAATGAGTGAGACCAATACTGAACAAGACAAAATTGAGAAAGACAAAATTGTTAACTTTCTTCGTAGCCTAGCGTTTTCCAAAGATCATAATACACGAGACGAAGTCATACAGCCGACTAAATTAACAATAGACCTAGACACGTGTGAATTATTATCACATAGCGATGTACATGAAATACAGCCACATGCTCGTGATGACCAGGCAAAAAGTAGCAAAAAAGTACTCAAAATTCTTAATCTGGGATCGAACAGGAAGCTTCATGTCGCTGCTAAAAATGGGAACGTTTCGATGGCTAGAGAAGCGATGAAAGATGGTGCTGATATTTGTTATCGTCACAAGCAAAGGAGCCCTTATGAAGTGGCACAGGATGCAGCCGCAGTGTATGCGTGCAAAGCACAGTTGAATTCAACAAATAACAACGATCGGCGGAAGCTTTGTGCCATGGCATTAGGCTGTCAACAGATTAGTGATGATATTCTTCAGCATGCACAAACACAACTTGACGAATCGATTAAACAATCGAATTTTGCTCTTTTTGTGACATACTGCGAAGCTGGGATACCAATAACACCTGATTTGCTCTATCTAGCTTGTACATCATCAGATAATGTTGAAATTGTTGACTATCTTGTTAAAAAAGATCGCACTATCTATGAAGCCATGTATAACTATACCACATTAGATTCGCCATATCATCTTGCAAAAAAGAAAAAATTCAACAAAGTCGCTACTTATATTAAATATCACCTAACAATCGATTGTACAGAAGCTATCAAGAAAAATGACGTAGAACTTGTTAAACAGCTTATTCGTGCCGGTTCAAGTGTCGATTTAACCAACACAAATAATATAGGTGAAGCGCTACGTCACCGAAATGACACACTCATCCAAGTTATTTGTGAAAATGGCGTCAAATTACCATTTGAATGGCTTCAGTTGGATAGCATCGTGCTTTCACCAGCTATAGAAAAACATATAGGTTCCGATATAGCATTTACTATCAACCGTAATTTGATTAATCGCAGACTTCGCCTTGCTGCCGCAACTGGAGATTTTCATTTACTCATCAAATGTCAACGACTCGGTGCTGATATCGATTCGAAAACTTGTGATGGATCAACGGCGCTCTTATGCGCAGTTCAAAATGGGAATTATTTTCGCATTGTTCATTCACTCGTATCGCGTGGCGCAACTATGCTTCACTCTAATGAAAACCAATCGATGTCACTTATAGAACTCTGTAACAAGAAAAACTTCAGGGTCATAGAAAAATATCTAAAAGAACAACTTAACGTACAATTTGCTGCAGCTATACTCGACGACGATAGGCACAATGCAACAGCTTTCGCAGCATTCGGTGCTGATTTCAACTATAAAGATGAGCAAAAGCACGCACCATTGTATTATGCAATACAGTACCATGGCATAGATCTTGTCTCATGGCTTTGTGAACGTGGAAGTAATCCAACTTCAGTTGATGATAATGGTGACTATCCGATAACTCTGGCGGCAGAAAAAGGTAAGATCTCCCGTTTCGTGTAAATAGCTTCGGTACATTTGCATTTTTCTCAACAAACTATCTCACTTCAATTTTTTCTTCTATCAATGAAATTAGCACGGATAATAAGTTTCAGCGGCCAAACCAAAAAGTAACTGTAAGCTAGACCATACATGAACTTATAGCGGTGTGTGTCGGTGTTGATGTGGATATTGATATACAAGAAATGCCTGTAAATATGCTTTCAAATGTCTGGAAATCTATGATATTGTTTATCCAAAACATTTCAAATGAAACTGTATTCCTTTCATTCCTTTCTTTTCTTAGCCTGTTGTTGAGGGGGTGGTGGCATGCAAAAACCTCAGGAGTAAAATGAGATTAAAAGATGTATGATTTTTTTCTTAAATGTGGAGTACTCATTCTGGCCATCAGATTTTATTGGTAATTCCTCCATAGGATTCAAACTATTGATCTCGGAATAATGAATATTCTCCTCTTAAATATAGGACTGCAGAGAATGAGGATTGGTAATCAGTTAGTGCCAGTTACTCAATTTTGATTCGCGTTTGCAGTTTAATTTTTCATATGGGAGTGTATTATTACCTTTAGGGAATAGCGATGGCATATGTTTAGCATGACAATTTCTGATGTATTCATATAGTACAGTAGGAATGCGACAATCGTGATAAGTAAGTTTTCAAACTTCATTTGTTTTAAATTATACCCAAATTCAAAGATCCCTAAAGGAAAATCCCTATTTGGTGACCAGAAAAACAATATAATCTCATTATTCACAAGTGTGGATTCGATTTAGAGAGTGATTTACGAAATCACAATTTGTGGAAAATTGTATCCAAGCTGAATAAGTATCGTTAGCTTCTCATTTTTTACCCTTGTAAGAGCTGCACAAAAAATCGTTAAGTATTTGTTTCCTCTCTCATATTGGCATAAGTAGATCTTAAATATCCCGATAACGCATCAATATTTTTACAAACCATTTCTCTGAATTCTACATGGCAAGCCTATATACATGCCTTGATCATCATTCGTCTGTTCTTGAAGAATTCATTTTATTAACTGTATTTTTAATATTATTACTCAGATGGATATAGAGGTGTGCTCCATGACTCTTTTACGTTCAGCTTATATTCGTCGACCATGCGTAATTATCACAACAACAGAATGTATGAATGCCTTTTATTACTTTTCATTACATATCGAAGTCAATCTATGACTTTCATATCAGCATTTACCAGATAATATACTGACAATGATTGCTGCACATCATCAAGGAAAAAGAAGTTGTGAAATTAAGAGAATGGATATAATTATAATGTGTTCATGTTCACTATATCGAGCTTTCTTGATATTGAATACGAATTTGACGTCAACAACATTAACATAGGTCTTTATCTTTGAAACATGTGCGCCTGCCATACCAGACTCGTGTTAAACGCTACTATAGGAATTGACTACAGAATGAGATCTATGTTGGCTTGTAGAAGATAAATTCTTCTATTTTTGATGTTGTATTTATAAACTAATTATGTTGTGGGCTGTTAAAATCTTTAAATTGCGCCATCTACGAACATTAACACAGTAAAAAAGAGAATTTGATTCTGCATAAGTCATAATATAGAGAGGATTATTCTGTTGTCAAAAATAACACTGAAATTTATAGTGACCTTTAGCAAAATTGAATAACTTCGGTCTAGTCGCTATACTATGTGAGTCATTTGTGGTTTGATTGAGCTAGCTTATGCATCACTATTTGTGTCATAACCAATGATTGTAGATTAACATGTGTGCCAGGATTACACAGTATAAACACGGTGATTGAAATTTCATAAGGTATATAAAATGCTTTCATTTGATGAAAGTAGTTGGTTCAGTGTTTCTGCTCTATGATTTATCTACTTGATAACAATTCAACGGTTGAATTACGCTTCTTTTTTTCTCCATCGCGCTTCTACATAAAAAAAAGTTGACTTTCCTAAGAATGAACCGCTTTGGAAATTCGATCGATGAGAATATTTCAAATTCTCGAGAGAACGTATAATACACTTTCAGTGCCAATCAATCTTTAAATGGATATTATAGCAACAGTTTCATGTTTATAGGTGATTTTGCCGTAGTGGAACTGTTTGCAACAAAATATCCAGTAACAAAAAAGCAAAAAAATAGAACTGGTTTAACCGCTCTTCAGATAGCACAAAAAGAAGGATTCAAACGTATTGCCCAAATACTAGAATTTGGTGACACTTCGCACGATTTCTTGATTACAGATGAAAAAATATCTGCCACATCCAAGCACAGCTATCAGGTGCTTGAAACTGCGTGTCGAAATGGCCAAGCAAAAATTATCAAAGAATTTTGTCAAGAACGTTACGACTCTAGAGATGAAAAAAAAAGTCTGTGTTGTAAACTTATTGGCATAGCTAAAAGCTACCACCAAGAAGAAATAGCAGACATTCTTCAGTTGCATTACGATCGACAGTTAAAAATGGATATTCCTTCAGATATAGAATTGGAAAAAATAGTAACATTAGACGCCAAGTATAAGAACATATTAAATGGAGTTTTGGAAGGCCTACACAACACCATTACTGGAATCTCTGCCGATCTTGATCCTGCTGACCCAGGCACATTTATCAATTTATTCTCGAAGTTGGTAACAAATTTACAACAAAATGCACAGGAACTTGAGAATGCTGACACAAAAAAAAATATCCGCAAACTGATTCGAAAAGATATGTCTGGTACGGAAGAAAAATTAGAGGCAATAGATAAACGATTGAATCAAGTCGAGGAATACAATACAATGCTCAAGAAAAGTATTCAAAAAACCGATAAACGTTTAAGCAGCGTAACAGGCTTAACTGCGGGTAAAAAAAAATACATTTTTGACGAACTGGAGTTACACAAAAAACAATTAGCTGTTTATGAGTCTTCCATGTTGCTGTTTCTTCGAGAACGAGAAGGCCTGCTAAACAGGCGCAAGACCATGGAGTTCATCAAGGACAAATCTTTTTTATACTTATTCTATCGAACGATTGAGATCCGTTTAAATGCATTGTTTCACAGTGTTCTAGCAGCTCAAGGTGGTTACCTGCAACTGCAAGCTAGCAAGGATATGAAATTCGCAATAGGAGCGGCAGCACCTGATTTACTATCGGGCGCATGGAAATTCGCAAATCTCTTCACTGACGCATTGTTGACGTGTAAGTAATTTATTATCGAAAAATTAGCAAATATTATATCAGTTGAGATGTAATTCAGATGTGAAAAGAACAATTATAATCTTCTTTGAATAATGCCAAACGATTCTCAGTCTAATTCTTAATGAATTAAAAATATCGAGCCCATCACTATACATATAATCAGAAAGACCGAATCACCTTTTAATTGTAGTCACCATAGGATTTTCAAAGGAACATCATCTTATCTAACATCGTGACAAACAGCTAATAAGAGCTCATGAAGCTTTTGAATGTCCTAATGGCCCTTGCGGCCAGTGTTAAGTCTCGAGCAGCACAATAATCAATAGTCTTTTCATTATGATATAGTAGAAAGTGTACTAAGTGCTTTTTAGATCATTTTCAGCTCGCCACTGTCACTGCGATTTCGTGAAGAATACGAATAACTTATATAAACATCGATGATAACTAAAAAATCATTTTTTTAAAGCGATTGGGAAGTTAAATCAATCATCGAAGGTTTACTATTCATGAATCATGATCTCAAAGTAGCAGCAGCAAAGAGGAATAGATAGTTTGCTCATCAGTTGTAAGAGGATACCGAGCATCATAGATTTCTGAGGAAAAATTCGCAATTTTTAAATTCCAACATACATAATCAGAAACTAATCTGCATCGGTTACAAACATTCTCGAATGCTAGAAACCCGACAAATACGTTATATTCCATCTCGAATCGAGGCTTTCTCTAAAATATATGATTCTTAGCTACTCTACAGCAAAATTAAATCTATTACGCACTGCGCATTTTATATTTTGCGTAGCATGCGTTTATTTTTCTCTTAGCTCACTCTAATATTTAGCATATATTTTTGTTATCTAGTACCCTTCGGCAGCATATTGAAACCGATCAAAACGTTTACTAATTTTTTCGTGGGGAAGCTTAATGAAAGGGAACAGAAAAGGGAATTTTACAATATTTCAACTTTGGGTAATATTGAAGAGCTTCAACGTGTTGCATCAGATACGGCCGCCCTTCTCACACTCTATTACAAGCAACAAATCGAATCTATTGATGCATTAACAAAAATAAAAAGCAGCAACTTTCTAACCCAGAAAGTTCATGCACTCAAAGAAAATTTTCTGGATTTCCATCCAGAAAAGAAGGACGAAAAAGCTGTGATAATAGTAGCTCTCTATGTGATAAATTGGCTCATTGAAACACTTAAAACAGCGAAGGGTCGCGAAATTGTCTCAAATATCCCATTATCAGAACAGCTATGGTATTACGTCGCCAAAAATGATCCTTTTGTGACCAAGACAATAGAATATCTAACTGACATTGCTGGATATTCAGATGGTCGACAACTCATACCGCTACAAAAAAAAGATCCTAACGGGAGGAAGTATCAAGTTAAGTTACAGCATTTGATTGGGTATCCCTCAGTAGTATCTAAAGATGGACTTATTTATCAATATCCAGTATCACCGCAGGATTTTCAAAAAGACAACTATCCAGATTTGACAATATTTGGTTATGTTTACTTAGAGCCGTTTACAACAGATAGAGAAATATGCAGGTCCATTATTAAAGAAAGACATCTAATTTCTGCGCAGCGTAGTGTCAGTGCCGATACTAGAACAAAAATCGCGGAAATCGAACGTATGTCGATGGGAATAAAAGGGGAAAACAGTGGTATTCGGCCGGCTGTTATGTCAGACACAGCTTTTGAAGTAGCCAAAGTACTTCGAGAGCAAAAGTCTTTTGCTGATTCCAGTTATGTTCACAAAGAAATTAAGAAATCTGGAATTAACATTGAGTGTAGAATCGAAAATCTTCAGAATAGTCTTCAAGAAAATGATATGCGATATCAAACATCAATGGAGGCTGCTCATGATTTCGTTAAACTTGAGTCTGATCGGGCACTCACCGCATTGATAAAAGAAAACAAGCAACGATTTGATGATGGATTGAGAAAACAGACTGAACAAATGCTAGAACTTCAAAAACAGTTGGAATCCAAGAATAAGCATTATATCAAAGAAATCCAAAAGCATTTACAATCCGAGAACAAACAGTACATGGAACAAGTTCAAAAGCAATTAGAAACCCAAAACGTAAATCGCATCGAACAAACTCAAAAACAGATAGAATTCCAGCTTCAAAATCTTACAAATGAGATTTCAAAACACAGCAAAGCCGAGCTCAACACAAAGGAGCCTAAACTCAAGCAACATAAACCTGGATTGCATCACACTGCGGCTAAACCACAGAAATCAAATCAGCCACACGCAATTGTCGAAGCTACCATTAACCATGGTGAAACTGAACGAAAACAGCTTACCAGTCAATTGCAAGCTCCAAGTCACAATATGCAACAACAGATCACGGGGCAGTCATCAACCGTTAACAAAATATTATCGGTAGCCAATGACAAATATCCTCCTGAAAATGAGGAATCTTTTGATTATCCTACAAGATTCTGAACTCTTCTCTCTACAATCTATGTTTTGCATCATTATCGAATTAAAATTGATTATAATTCTAAAATTCACTTGCAAAATTATTTGCAAGATATATTTCTGCTGATTTCTTGAATCTCTGAACTTTGATCGACAGTAAAAATGTCGAAAACTGAGTAGGGATTCATGAAACAAACTCGTTTAGTATACGTTGTTTTATTTGTTCACGAGTTTTTTTGACTTGAAGAGATTCAGGATTTTCTGTGTGCCCATGGCCAGTTTTACCACCAGACAAATAATTCTGATCTATATCAGTATGAACATATACGCCACAATCCTTTTTATTGGGCCTTTTTTTGTTGCATTTGTATACGTATTGATTCATTATTACAAGAGGTTGTCGCTGATTCGAAGTAATGAAATTTAAATCACTGTTGACGTTGCGTGTCGATTCCATGGCGGCCTCCATATGTATACTTATCACTCGAATAATGAATAATTGAAGAATAATTTTCTTGTTCTTTTCTATTACATTGTAATTACTAAGTGACCGATGTCTGATAGACCAATGATAGATCTAAACGAGCATAAGTCGCCATCGATCCTACAATAATAACATATTCATCGAGTATCTTTCAAAATACTCCTTCTTTTAGAACTTTTTTTTTATTTTTATAAATTTCTTTGACATTTTTGCTGTCGACCAAATTTGAGTTTACCGATTTCTTTACTTAATATATGATATTCATAAAAAAAAACAGAAATCTTCCTCTGTGTAATTCACTCTAGACTTCAATCAGCAGAAATCGAGCTAACTGATTTTAATGGGACTATCGCAAACTATACCTCTCCAAAGTTCATTTTGAACATGAAATCGGTTCCAATCGTAATCTCGAGGGAGTTTATTTTGATTATAACTATGACAGGAGACTTTCTTATCCACAAATGCACACACCCACACTGAAAAACAAAATGGTATCAAACAAATCATTTGAGAGCTCTTTTGATTTTTCTCAGGGGGCAGAGTTTTGTAGCAGATCTCTTAGAAGTATCGTTGTCAAACGCTTTCCTACAATCCTGCTTTTTTTGTGTACATTTATGCTCCCGGCAGATGTTCACTATTCAGACAATTGTTCAGTCTCAAGCCTTTCATCTATTAATTAATTTATCAGTCACTTTGTAATCCAGTTTCAATATTGTACAACTGTATTTTTGAGTGCACACGTTTTCGTGACGACCTCTTTTCTACAAAAAATACACAAGGGCTTCACTGATATGACAATGAACTTAAACATTTTCCTTGATAAAAAATACTGCCTACAACTCGAAAATTATTTTATACTCACATTTCATGAAATACTACGCCTCAGTTTTATTGCAGTTTTTGCGGCCCCTACTGTTTTATATCATTGATTATTCCGCCCACAATACTTTTTTAATACAATAAAACGATTAGTTTCGTGCCATTTTATCTAGCTGGCGATCTTATTAGTTTAGAACAAAATGATACATCTCATTTTGGATTTAACTTGGACAATTGTAAGGTACATACAAGCACAGAAGAAGATATCGGAGTATAAACACAAATATAAGAGATGCACATAACTCTCAAGATTATCAATTTCTCTTGTTATACAAATTGTTATGGATTCTCTTGTTCTGCTCCTTTAAAATAAATTAAGGGTGAAATATATCGTTATTTTTAATCGTTCGTTTCCTTTTGGTTTCAAATATTTTCAACATAGGTGATGCTATTATGATTGATATTTAGAAACTGTTTACTTCTTATAGGAGTTCCTTCAATGGATTTCAATGACATCTTATTAAAAACTGTGTACACACACTAGAACGACATCTTATAATGCACTATAATTTTCTATTGTATGCATTTTGCGTACACGATAGAGGTGTATTCTAAACTTTCATTGGTGATTCAACTGTTTAGTGTGAACGAGTTACACGATTTACTTGAATTAAATCAAAATCGACAAGTTGACGTTTCTACAGCAGTCAAAAAAATTCAGTAACATCTTTTGAAGTAGAATTTTTCTAAACAGTGGTTTTAGTCAAAAAATTGAGACGTTCGCCCAACACTATTCATGTCTTAAATAAGATTTGTCTCTATTTTAATACGTATTTTTGTCAAGTGAACATTCCATTAATAAAAACACCCGTTAAATCGCACGAATAGATATTTTCAGAAAACAACGACAGATGGACTCTTATTTATGAAATATCATTTTGATAGTTATTAAAAAAATTATAAATTCAATTGCTATCGATCGTTTTACTATAATGAGATGTGGTCTTTAATTGTATATCAATGATATATGTAATATCAGAGAAGGAGAAGATCTGCGAATGTTTTTAATCATTATGATCGGTAATAAATTATTTCTAGAGTTTCTTTGGACGTATCTTTTAGTTTGTCTTTGGAAAAAATAATCTCAATGAAAAGTTCAACTAACTCAACATTTACTTGTGAAAATTATAATATTTTAGTTGAACTTGATATTAGACTATATCAAATTTAATGAGGAAAACTCTATGTGATTTAATAAAATGTTCTTTTCTTTTAGTATTTTAGGAATTTTACTATTATTCATTCGTAGATATCTACATGAACTCGTCAAGTCATGTCGCCTACTCTTCACGTTTTTAAAATGTCTAATACATATTTGAAATGAATCTTTCGCCTATTTTTTATTGAAAGAGAAGAAAAGGTGTTTAATGAAATTAATTCAAGCATAGTTACAGTTCATTCTGGTTGAAGTATTGCATATTTATCTTTTGTTGGGACAGGTTAATAACAATAAATTCTTTTCTAGCAATTATAGGTTCTGTTTCTTGTGACTATTTCAATAATTAATCTAAGTTCGTGATGCTCTTTCTGCTTGAATAAAAAGCGATTTATATTCGACCACTACAATCCTTATATTTGCATAAACAAACGAAAAATTGGATAATCAACAAATGTTAAAAAAGCAAAAGCAATAACGGAAACTCCTGAATCATCAATAGAACTTACATCAATTATAAATAAATAAATTTTATATTTGTATTGTTTCTATCATTTTTAATTGGGTTCTAAATAAAATATGAATAAACAATCTAGAAAAGAATCTATTTAGATTCCTTGAAGTCTTATTTTTCCACCATTAATAAGAACAGTAAACATAAATAAATCTTATATTCTCTCCTCGAGGTATTTGTTATCTTCTTGTGACTATTGCTGGTAAATCAGATCTCTTTTTGGGAAATGTATATTTTCCCTTTAACATTCCTTAGTTGTAAAAATCGATCCTCTTCGATTATTTTAAGATTAAAATAAAAAGATAAATTTTTATTTTTAAATTTTGCTTCACTTTTTCCTGGCCATTTTACTTTTCAATACTAATTGAATCATATTTGTTCTGTTTGATTTTCGACTAAGAAAAGTTTCATAAGTAAGAATTTAATTGTTGATTAGAAATTTAATTTATGGTGCAGTTATATTTCATTTTTTCATAATAAATTGTGTTTCTGTAACAGAAGTCGTCGAAACTTTTTGGAAGTGCTTTCTTTTGT
This sequence comes from Rotaria socialis, assembly GCA_905331475.1. Lineage (NCBI taxonomy): Eukaryota > Metazoa > Rotifera > Eurotatoria > Philodinida > Philodinidae > Rotaria > Rotaria socialis. The sequence continues at coordinate 23,324 of CAJNYU010002766.1, forward strand.
ATCATTTTTCAAGAAACTAAAGAAATTCTAACGCTTTGGAAACATATTTTGTCAAACTAACATACGATGCAAAAACATTAAACCGTACTGTAAACATTTTTCTCTTTTGGGGTGTGGGTAAATGCGTGTGGTTACTCAAGGAGTCCTCCCACATCCTCGAGAAACTCTGAATGAAATGAATATGACTCATGAGCTCACAAAAACAAATCGTCAACGTGTGTGATACTTCGGATAAGATCTGTGAGAAGCCTATGATCGGTCAGGCTAGATTTTGTAGGAATGAAGATTTTTCTTTTTTACATAAAAATTGTATCGAACACGATATGATAGAAGAGAAAAGCACAACTCTACTTGTATTCGAACGCACTTTAATCTCTGTATTACTATAGTTTTTCATTGATACATCAAAAATTGCTTTTTTCCTTTCAGAAAAGCAAACATGTATTTAGGATATTTTTTAGATTAGTATTTTTATCTGAAAAAAATGTCAATTGAAAAAAATGACGAAGATTTATTTACACTTGTTTGGCTGGGAGATTCATGTGGTGAGATACAATTTGGAATGAAGAAGTTTATAAATAAATTCACAAATTTGAATGCATTAAAAGAGTATATTATCGATAAACCAAATTCTTCAATAATTGTTATTATCTCGGATAGTATTCCATTTGATGGTACATCTTTCGTTGATTCACCCCAGATCTGTGCGGTTTATAATGAAAAGCTTGTGTGTTTATACTCTTTATCGGAAATGTTTTCAACTGCTGATAAATATTTGAAGAATCAACAGGAGGAAACAAAAAAGACATCAGATCAATCATGTATATCTAAAATATTGTCGATTGCTCGAAAATACTGGTTTCTTGTTGGCTTGGCTTTTTCAATTTGTATGGCATATATTTTTCCAAATCTAGGCAAAACAGGTGGCTATATTCGTTCTGAATGGACTGTTAAATATGGCTGCGTGATATTAGTATTCTTTCTTAGCGGTTTATCTCTGCGAACTAGGCAACTTGCGAAAGAAATTCTTCATATTCGTCTTCATATTCTTATTCAAATCTATAGCCTGATAGTGATTCCAGTTTTAGTTTATTATTTAACATTATTTTTATCAAATACGTCGATGAACAAAACATTGCTGTTTGGTATGATTATAATGGCGTCAACGTCTACAACAATTTCTAGCAATGTTATTATGACTAAAAATGCTTTGGGCAATGAATATGCTGCATTATTAAATGCAATACTGGGCAATATTTTAGGTATTTTTCTTTCGCCAGCTATGATACTATTTTTTATGAAAAATTCAATGTTTGATTACTTATCAAATACGAATAATGAAAAGCAAAAATTAGATTATGGTCATGTTATTAAAAATTTAACTTTAACTGTTTTACTTCCTCTATTTATTGGACAAATAATTCATTTACTATGGGCCAAAAAAATAATGGATATACGAGAAAAATTTCATTTTTCTGAATTGAGTAGTTTAGCTTTATTAACACTTGTATGGTCCGTATTTTGTACTTGTTTTTCTACGGGATCGTTTAAAACGATAGGCACACAAGATCTTATAATTTTAATGCTCATTGATCTTGTTATATATTTATTTTTTTCATCATTTATTTTTATTCTAACCAGATTACCTATTCCTTATTGGCAATTTTCTGAAAAAGACTCTATAGCAATTATGTTTTGTAGTGCAAGTAAAACGTTAGCTATGGGGATCTCAGTCATCAATGCTTTATATGGTAACACAAATCAAGCTCTTACTGGTTTACTCTCACTACCATTGATTATGTATCATGCTGAACAATTAATAATCGGTGCTATTCAAGTTGTTTTATTGAAAAATTGGATTAAAAATAAATTAAAAGATAATACGAATATTCAATCTACTAATGAAAATGAAGTTAAAACTGACGAACTACAAATTATAAATGTTGAACCTTAAATGTGCTAAAGTTTTATTGTTATTAATCTTCTTTTCTATCTTAAACAAATCTACAAAAATCATATCGATTTGATCAACAATCGAGATTTCTTATTATAGAATAAAATACTTAAATTACTGAATTGTATACCGTTGATATCCTCATTCAACCCATTCATTTCTTGTATAAATATAAAAAATGAAATCTGCTTTCATTGGAGTACATTAAAATAAAAAAGCTAATATGATAATCTTTTACCAATGAAATATACAACCAATGAAATTGCTTCGTGCTTGACAAAAAATTTGTTTATTTGTTCGTTCGATCTTTTTATATGATTTCTATTTTATTATTGACAGTAGTTTTGTTTTTGCATTTTTTATACGATGTTGTCGAATAACCAAGTTTTTCGAAAACGTAAAACCATTTGTTTGCTTTTGAACAACGATTCAACAATTTGATGTACTGCTAGGAACCATAAAGAGTAATTACTAAACAATCGAAATTGAGACATTGGTGATAAGATTCTATGTAAGTTATTAGAAGTGTTCATGCAATTGATTCAAAAGCAAACATTTCTAATCTGACTTAATAAACACAAAGTTACTGTTTTGACATCAAAGATTTTGTCAACTATTATTTCATAAATATACTTACATTTTTCAGTATTTCTTAGAACTATATCTGCGTGCATTGACAAATGTGACTATATATTTCAGTCAACTTATCCAATGGTTTAAAGTTTCTTCTTAAGGGTGGGGTGTTAATGTTAATATCAGTACCAGTAAGTAAAACACCCACACCCTCAATACGTGTTTTATTTTATTTTATTGTTCTTCACTATGTTTCTGCCCAGTCCTCGTTATCTTTTTTTGCTTCTCCGTCGTTTTTTATTTGGCAGTTCGTCTAAATCAATAAAGCGTTCTATGATTCGCTTGAAGTATTTCTGTTTCACGTACATGTGCTCTCACCCTTAAATGTTGTGCGCTAAAAAAAGTGACAGATTGACTACTTCATAATTATGACCATTGAAACAACGCAAAAACTTATTCATCCGAAAAGTTATTAATGTGAATTTTCGCTTTCTAAAGTGACAGAAGAAGCGATCTACGGTGTGCATTGTCAAATTTATTTCAAGCATACATGAAATGTATTTCCAAGATGCGTAAGACGCTTTCCTACGACGAAACGACAAAATTCATTAGTGGTGTCTATTTTCGGCTAGAGAATCTTCAAAATTGACGAGCTCCATTGTACGAAACTGGGCACGTCAAATTAACCTTAACAATATTTAACGGTAAAAACGAGAAATAGGTAGTTGTTTAAAAGTTATATTCATCGTTTTACTGTTTACACGCTTGAAAGAACGTTTTTAATTACGTTCGTAGATAGCTTTATTAGATACGTATTGAAAAGTTTTCATATGAAATGCAGTGTTTCGAAAACGCGTATATTTTATAAATGTGTTCTTATACATTAATTGCAACACGAGTTCTATCCGAATATTTCTTAACGAAAAATTTTATTACCAACTGCATTCTTATTTTGAGTAAAACTGTTATTTTATGCAGGAGTCATCCATCATTTAGGCAAAAACTTTACAGTATCAAATTCGAAATTTTATCACTAAAGAAGCTTTACTATTGAGATGAGCTTGATCAGTTTTATACAGCATGATGTATCTGACAACTTTAGGAGAAGGAAACAGTTGGCGAGCAAAAAAGAACGACAATTTAAATGAGAATTAGATTAACTTTTATGTAATATGGAAAATTCAGACCAAATTACTTGAACTATCAGTCAAACTATATTCAACAACGACTATATTGACTGGTATCCAAGCGAAAGTAATAAAAAACGCTTGCCAACGCAGCCCCTTTGGAATAAAAATGTGGAACTGGCATTTCATTTTTAGATTTAATACGCTAATACAAAATAGTTGAAGTGAGAAATCTACCTTTCTTTCCACAATCTGTAATTAGGGCATAATCTATTGGTCTATGTCTGTAATGAAAGCTCCCTTCTGTGTTACTAGTGTCTATAATTGATAGGCCTTGATTTTTTCGTATAATCTGTAATGAAAAAGGGTGTGAGTGTAATTTATTTTCTTGAAAAATCAATTACTTTTTAAAAAATAAAGTCAGAAAACAAACATAAAAGTTACTATAGTATAATATGTTTACATAAAAATATTCATCAATTTATCAATGAATGCTAAAATTCGTTGTTTCCTTTATCGTTCTGATCGCCATTACAAATAACAATATCATCTTCTTCGTCTTTTTTCAATTTCTTTCCTATTGGTGACTCTAGTTATCAGAAAAAACAATTACGGTTCCAACCATTCAGAGTAACAGAATCTTGAAAATTTGCTTTTCGATTCCTTTGTTTCATGAATCACTCGGCTCTAGTCACACCAAACAATCTCAAGCTAATGTCATTGCATAAAGTGACGATATGAGAATTTACAGAATCACTTGAAAGATTTAATACACTACCAAATGAATGCCACACTTGTGCCGATATTGATGGCACGCTTCGATGATTCTCCTTCATTCTCTTTCTGTTCTCTTTCCATTGTTCTAATATCTCTCTCCCCTGTCTCTCTTCTATCTATCTCCTATATATACGTGTGTTACGTATGAAGTTGGGGGACGACTAGAGATGTCAGATGACACAATACACCATCATGCCGACGGGCATAGGCGACACTCTCTAGTTTTGTCGTTACACTCTGGATACTTGAAGTAGCCTAATAAACATCTTTGTCGAGAATGACACAGGCTACTCTAATCTAGTTGTTCGTTACAACACTCAAGGACTTGAATTCACTGACCACGTAACTTGTATGTTTTCTATATATTATATTAATTTGGCGCACTTGATTTTTGTGCGCATTCACATCAGGTATGTGAGAACTCACCGCCCAATAGGCCATATAGGCTGGCTCAAAATTGATTGCAGTTTCTTAAATAAGAATTTCCTTATTGCGAGCTGGGGAATTGTTGAAAACTCACTCAGATATGCGCTGGGGCTGGTTCAAATCTAGTAGCATTTGCGGGACTGATAATCGATACTATGTAATGTTTCTTATCAAAATAATTTGATATTAGTATTTTTTCAGCATGTCTTAAAACTCATAGAATATATTCATCCAGAATGTGTAGACAGAATCATTGACTTTTTGCTCATTATTATCGACAATCATTTTAGATGATTTAGTTAGATTTTCGTCACTTGATATTAATTAAAAGACATCTTTCCGTTGGCCTGATTCACTGATTCAGAACTTGGAAACTTGATAGTATATTCCTCAGTTGTTTACAACAATTTTAATGCCTTTTATCGCCAATTAATTAGGTCAAGTTCATCTCAAATAAGCAGACTCCTTACTCTAACTCAATTGATATGAGCTGACTGCGAGTCGTCACCAGAGACGTGCACAGGACAGGGCGGTCCTATCCTGCCCTGTCCTGGAGGACAGGATGAGGTTTCGATTTTTGTCCTGCCCTGACGCCCGCCAGGACCAAAGTAGCCCGCAGAACAGATAAGGACAGGACAAAAAAGCTTGTCCTGTGCACGTCTCTGAATTTGAAAATGATATCAAATAGATTATTTCTAAAATTATTAATAGTAATGTTTATTTTGATCAACAATAGCTAGCATTCGAGCTCATAATTAGTCTTTAGTCATTAGCAAAACTCGAAGAAATGAGTAACACTAACCGGGATACGGCTTTAACGTATTGTCCTGTCGCCCGCCAGGACACAAAAAGCCAACAGGACAAGCCTGGACAGGATAAGATTTCGATTTTTGTTCTGTCCTGACGCCCGTCTGGACCAAAGTAGCCAGCAGGACAAGTAAGGACAGGACGAAAAATCTTGTCCTGTGCACGTCTCTGGTCGTCACATATCTAATTCCCATTTTACTGCTCCTCATGTTGAAGTAGTTCTTTTTCATTACCAGTTTGTATCAAAAACTAATTCATTCTCTATTTTAGATTACGATATTCAGGTTTTTCTGTAATTTGATGATTTAAATACTATTTGACACTGTCTACATACTAAACAGATAGATTGAAGCTATGAATGATGAGACCGAGCTATTGATCGGCAGGAAACAACGTTTATATGATAACACTGAACATCAGCAGCGACAATCATCCCGTCTAGAGTGGGCAGAAGCATCGTGGACACGATGGTGGTATGTTCTTTGCTGGTGGTGGATGAATCCCATACTTTGGCTAAGCTACAAACGAGCCTTGAATGATGAAGATCTCGACGATTTACCTCATCAAGATAAAAGCTCGATTCTATTAAACCAGTTCCAAGCGTACGACTGGAAAACAACAACAACACAGCATATTATTACTCGAACATTCTGGAAAAGTTTGCTAGTTACCGGACTTCTTCTATTACCTAGAATGGTATTTAGAATAGGAAAAGCTATGATTCTTCGTGAAATCATCCTATTTATCAGTAGTGCTCAAATACATTCTTCCAAAACATTATCGTCTGGCACTGTAGGGTATATTTATGCTCTAGCGTTACTATTTTGTATATTTATGGAGACTTTATTTCATCACCAGTTTTTATATCGTTCTACTCGCATTGGTCTAAAAATTCGTAATGCGCTCACATCGGTTATTTACTCCCATCTATTGTCAGTCAATACGGCATCACTACACCAAACAACGGTAGCACAAATGGTCAATTTTATCGCTTATGATGCAACGAAATTTGATGATTTAGCCGTTTTTATTCATTACTTATGGCAGGCACCCTTGGAAGCTGCTTTGGTGTTTGCTCTTCTCTGTTGGATTATCGGACCATTACCCATATTGATCGGGTATGCCATATTAGTTTTACTTATTCCTATACAAATACTGTTCGGTAGAAAATTCACCCAGTACTGTAGCACAACAGCCATGTGTGCTGATAAACGTATTCGTGCATTCAGCGAGTTAATACATGGAGCTCAGATTATCAAAATGTATAATTGGGAGAAATCAATGGAAGTATACGTACGTCATATGCGTCAAGAAGAATTTGCTAGTATTAAGCGTGCATCGCATCTGCGTGCAATAAATATGTGCTTATTTTTTGTATCTATTCCGCTGATTGTACTTGCCACATTTGGTAGTGCCTGGCTCATGGGTTATCCATTGAGACTAGTTGATGTTTGCATTTTACTTGTGCTTTTTGGTCAGATACGAACTCCTCTCACCAGATTTGTACCTCAAGCCATTGAGAAACTAAGCCAAGTACGAATAGCAACAAAGCGAATCGATGATTGTATGCGACTGGCGACCGTGAATCAACGAACATCAGTAATGCTTTCAGATGGTCAAGAAAAACAGAAAGAAGTAATTGTGATGTGTGATGCCTCATTTTCATGGGATAGTTCTGTTAGTTGTTTATCATTGTTTAATGTTAATATTGTATCTGGTACACTTGTGGGAATTACTGGACCAACAGGCTCGGGTAAATCATCACTACTAGCGGCTATTCTTGGTGAGATGACCTTACTCAGCGGTGAGTTCCATATCAACAAGAATACATTCTCCTATGCCCCGCAATCACCTTGGATACTTGCTGATACCATTCGAGCAAATGTACTGTTTGGAAATTCTTTTGATGAGCAACATTATGAAAGTGTCTTACGAGCTTGCTGTCTCGATTTTGATTTAACTACGTTCGGACCTAGTGGTGATTTGATAACAGTCGGTGAAAAAGGCATGAACCTAAGTGGAGGACAAAAGGCACGTATATCACTTGCCCGCGCAGTGTATGCCGATGCTGATATTTATCTTCTTGATGACCCATTCGCTGCTGTAGACCCAACGGTAGCTCAAAAAATTTATGATCAATGTGTTGGTCCCAACGGACTCTTGCGCCATAAAACTAGGTTATTAGTGACTCATCAGACACGGTTTCTCGCCGAATCACATCAAACTATACTTCTTGCACATGGCTGTATTCAAGCTCAAGGTAAATTTAATGAATTGCCTATCGAAAGTCAGGATAAAAATACAACTGATAGCAGCATAACGACTGACAAACCTATGACAACTGGCATGCTTGATATAGGACAATCAATTGTCGATGTACAATCGATTATTGCCGATGAAGCATCACTGGACAGTGATGTCGATTGGTCACTATGGTGTTCTCTCTTTACAGTGCCGCCATTGAAGTGGCTTGGGCTAGTTTTCATGATTTTCCTTCTCTTTTTTGTCGAAGTTCTTTACGATGGAACAAATTGCTGGGTCTTTCTCTGGTCCAAGCAATCCTATGCGAGTCAGCAGCATCGTCCGATGCTTACTTATATCTTTATTACGTTAACATTGTCGACATCGATCGTGGCTCTGTTTCGAGCTGAATTTTTCTTCTATCTCATATTGAAAGGTGTGAACAGACTGCATGATAGAATGTTAACAGGAGTACTATACGCATCAATGAGATTTTTTGAGAGTAATTCAAGTGGACGAATTCTAAATCGGGCAAGCAGAGATCAGCAAATCGTCGATGAACTGCTGCCTGTGACATTATTCGATGCAATTCAATCTTTATTGATGATATGTGGAGCTCTAATCATTATTGGAATTGTGAACCCATTACTTTTAGCTTTTATTGTCCCATCACTGCTTGTAATTTGGTTATTATGTCGTTTATATGTAAGATCAAATCGTCAATTTAAAAAACTGGAGAATCTGTCACGCAGTCCTATCTATACACTTTTCTCATCATCTTTGAACGGCTTGTCTACGATACGTGCATTCAAAGTGACAGAAACTTTCATAGATTTATTTAATAGTAGGATAGACACCAATAGCCGTGCGTATATGACTATGTTGGGTAGTAGCTATTGGCTCTGCTTTCATCTTGATCTTTTAGCGGTGTTACTCCCCTTTATCATTGTCGTTGTTTCTGTAAAATCTCGAAACGACAGTGATCTATCAACAGTAGCAATTAGCTTGACTTATAGTGTAACTATGACAGGGTGGTTTTATTGGTGCATAAGGCAATTGTTTGAAGCTGAAAATTTGATGACAAGCGCCAAGCGTATCAATGAATATGTGCAACTACCGCAAGAAGAAGATGATTGCGATCAAAAAACATTTATTCCGAAGACAGCGGATTGGCCTAATTCTGGAACGATTGAATTTCGAAACTATTCGCTACGTTATCGATCCCATTTGGAACCAACACTCAAAAGCATCAACTTGCACATTGCATCTGGAGAGAAGATAGGCATCATAGGCAGGACAGGTATGCATTTGGATCGCCATTTTAATAAGTTTTGATAACCATGCCTAAGATGATTAAAATATGAAGGATAGCTCGAAGTATCTTACCACAAAATCTCACACATTTATTATCTATCTTGATGATAAGGATTTGTTTGTGGTTCAGTGTGAATGAATAGGCATTTATACTCATACCATACTCTTAAATGTGGGCATTTAGAATAATGATGCGAGACATATTAATAATTTTTACACAAAGCTGCATGCATTTTCCACCAGCAAACTTTTTGATATGTTAACATTCCAATTTATTTGCAGAGGAGCTATACATTTGTTTTGCTTATATCTGATTGCAGAACAATAATTCAAAATTTTTAATTTCTTAACTACTGCACTTAAGATTGTATTCGATTTTAACTAGAAATGTTTTCTCCGTGCATGTCTTCTCCCATACACTTTCCGATGGAAAGGAATTTTTCTAAATTTTAGAAGAGATGTTTTTCAGTGAAACTCGATATTATGAAACAAAATCGAATACACTTCCTCATTTGTAAGCTAAAATTGAGAAAAATAACAATTTGTCGCTACATTATGCATGTGTTCCTACTTGCAATCGGTTGGAAATAGTTTTTGCTCTACAGACCAATCGAAATCGAATGGATTAAGTCAATCATAATGTTTTTGACATAATTATTTTCACTATGTAAAAAACATTGACTTAGATTTTCATGGTACAAGTGTCAACGCCTTTCCTGTCTAGGATCAAACTGTTCATTTCCTCTACTGAAAGGAGGGTCTTACGAAAAGTGGTTTGTGTTTGATACTGAATGATGTGCCGTTTTTATGTGTATTTAGGTGCTGGAAAATCATCACTGTTCCAAGGTCTCTTTCGTTTAGTTGATCGTTCATGTATCGAAGGTGAAATTATTATTGACGGTATCGATATTAGTCGGATCCCACTAAGCCATCTTCGCTCTCGCCTAAGTGTGATTCCTCAGCAGCCTATTTTATTCGTTGGTACTCTACGATATAATCTAGACCCATTCAATCAATATTCCGATGAACAATGCTGGGAAGCATTAGAAGCGGTGCAATTGAAGGAGATGGCACGTATGCATCAAGCTGGTCTTCTATTACCAGTAGCTGAATCAGGCAACAATTTAAGTGTGGGCCAATGCCAACTAATTTGTGTTGCTCGAGCCATTCTTAAACAAAGTAAAATTCTATTAATCGACGAGGCCACAGCTAACGTCGATGAACGAACCGATCGGTTACTTCAAGCAGTGATCACTGAAAAATTTAAAGATCGAACTGTTTTAACCATCGCTCATCGACTTAATACAATAAGTACAAGTGATCGCCTCTTAGTAATGGAAGATGGCAAGGCATCCAATTTCGATACACCGGATAAAATTTTGCCTAGCTCTCAATAGCAAATTATGTTTGTAACCAGTTGTATGGCTCATTTAAGAAGCAATTGAATAGACCACTGGGAGCCATTTTTACGAAAAACGTTTACATTCAAGCCTTCGATGTACTAGCCATCTGCTTATATAAGCTAAAACTTTCTGAATATTTGTGATCATAATGTTAGTAGCATTTTATATAAGCGTTTTGATTAAAAAAATATGATCAGACCACTTTTTATTTGATGCAAAAATCTATTTAATATGACAGCGTAAATGTTGTTTTAAGTGGATTATCATTATTTATTGAAAAAGTGTTCAGTTCAATACCTGGTGGATTCACATGCAAAAAAGAATAAACACATGTCGCATTAACCGATCGAGAAGCATCGGTTAATCGATGGTTTTCGATCGGTTTGTGATATGATAACCTATTTGAGCTCATTATTAAAGCTTGTTAGCGCAGCCCCTTTGGGCTAAAATTTGGAACTCACGTATATCCCTTCGGCTTACAAAAATAATTCAAAATAATTCATCTAAAAAATCTACCCTGATTTCCAAAACCTATAATTAGACCATTGGCTATTAGCACTTATGTCTGTAATTGAGCATTAACTATCAGCTCGTATATTTAACAAGGGCAGAGACTAGTTTCTATGGTCTGCAATGGTACTGTAAGCTAGTTACTATGGTCTGTAATGGTACCCTAAGCTAGTTACTATGGTCTGTAATGGTACCCTAAGCTAGTTGCTATGGTCTGTAATGGGCAAACATTGCTTTTTTCGTGTAGTCTGTAATTGAAAAAGGAAGAAATAGCAGCCTAATTAGTCAAGCTCCAAATTAGCACAATTTTGAACTCATTAATGTACTAAACGGTTCGTGTTACTTTTGCAATATGACTGTATTGGGGAGGGGGTGGGGGTGGGAAGCCGCAAAAATCTCGCCTTTAAACTTACACTCACCATTTTCTTCGAAAATATATGTGAGTTCCACAAAATTAGAAAGTTTAAGTTTTAATGGAACTTTTAGGAGTTAACCTTATGCTGATATTCCTCTGGAGGTATGAGTGTGGGTGTCAATGAATAAAGGCAAGCCACATCCAGGGCTACCATGTTTTATTTTTCAAATGGGGTACATTCGTTTTCAGGATGGGGTACGTAACTGGATGTACATTATCTGCCTTCAAAAAAAGAAGATTTAATTGAGAAAACCGATCAGATAAACACTACCATTAGAAATAGAAACATCTTAGTTACATTTAGAAGAATGATCAAAATATGTATTAACTCGACATTTTCTGAGAAATGCTGCATATTTAGGAGCTTTCAACCATTTTTGGTTAAAGATAAAACGTCTTTTTGACTTTGATGAACTTTTTTTCTTCGATATTGCTAGTTGGGTTTTCTCGGAAAGTAGGAAATTCTTTGCTAATTGTTGCCTCTGAATTAGCAGAAATTTCAATTTCATAACTATTGATCAATGTTATGCGAAAATTATCACTAAGAGCAAATACAATGAAGAGAAAAATCTAAAACTACATTCAGTTTTTAAATAATATGTATTTGTCAAATTTAATAGGAAAAAGTAATGAAATCGTGGGGAATGAGAAAAATTCAATGAATTTTATATCATTATTCATAGTAAAAATAGTTTGTGAAACCGAATAAATCAAGACGAAATAAAACAAAATGGATACTAATATCTATCGGTCAGTTTTTTACCAATACATTTTATTATAGACTTCTTTATGAAGATGAGAAGAGTCAATAAGAGAACAGGTTATTTTCATCAGAAATTCAGCTAATCGTACCAAAGACTGAAAAGTCTAAATGGTGTACAGTTGGCAGCCCTGGTCACATCCACATCCAAATCTTTTTAACAAATTATTTGTAAAACTAGTTATAATTAACTAGAATGTTAACCGACGATATTGATCTTCTGAGGAACAATTGTTTTTAACTGGCTATCGTCTGCAACCATCTGTTCAAATTTATTATTTCTCTAAATGTTTATAAGTGGTTTATTTGAACAATGTACGTTATTATTCTTTTGAAAATCATATTTGATCTGATTTTTGAGCATTTTTTAGCATGCATTACTTAATATCTTATATTTTTGTTGATACTACTTATAGTAAAAAAATATTAAGGTAACCACAACACGATTATAGTCATTGACGCAGTGCGAGTATTCGCTCATCCGATAAAAAAGCGACTAGTTTATTCGTTCTCAAGCAAACGAACAAGCGGCCGTACACACACACCACCATATTATTTCAAACCACGCGTTACATATTTTAATAACGAAAGTGAGTAGCGATTCTTTGACGAAACGAGCAGACACATCAATAGTAAATACCGGATGAGTTATAACGACTGCAGCATCTAGTTTTTTTTGCGAATAGTTCATCACCAGGGTTACGAAATCAAAATTTTAAAAATATCAGTAGTTCTTCAGTAGGATTGTTTTCAAAATCATGAGTAAACTTAGGATGTTTTTCTTTGAAGGTCAAGAGTTGTTCGTTGGGTTTTATTTGATAAAATCTAAGTTTTTGCTAGTCTATGCTCTTCTGCTTTCTGAATTGAGTTGCTGAAGGAAATATATTTATTATAAATGAATTAAATAAAGAAAGATTATTCATTTCATAAAGTTGATTTCAATATTTATTTCATCAGCAGTGACTGGGATACACAATATAGAAAAGCAAATCCAAATTAAGAAATAGAATACTAACAATATAAAGTAAAATACAATTGATAAATTTACTAAACGGTTCGTGTTACTTTTGCAATATGACTGTATTTAGTTCATGATCGAATCTGTTTTAAGAAATAGTCATAAAATCCTGCACAGGCATAATGAGCATTCATTTTAATCTTTAATTCTGCTCAAACCAAATCCTGTTTCATTCTATTCCGACTATTGCTCCGTAAATATTTCAAGGCTTACGAGAAAAACACGAAAACCAAATGCATTATCTTATTGGTTATTATTATTATATCCATTAAATGATGCAATAGAAATTTCTTCTCTCTGTGAAAGCTGCATTGATGTAAGGTGTCGGTATTCGCCGAGTAAGAAGAAAACTAGAAGGTTTGACAACCCTGTTCATCACATATGAATCGCCTAATCATGACACATATTTTGAAAGATTCAGCGTGAAGCTCTGTAAAACATAGAAATAACAAACAAAATATTGTGTTATTTCACCGTCTGTTATATAAGACTAAAACTGAAAACCGGTACGATAGTGCAGCATCCTGTTATTTTAACATTAGCGAAAATGCAAATTTCATCAACGGCCGATGAAATAGTTTATTGCAGTGGAATCGTACAAATTTTATATTTTTTCGCTACTTTCATATTACAAAAAACTCTGTGACTAAACTGATGTCGTTCATTGAACCTCTATTGTTCACACACTATTGCCCATAATTCTTTCTTTCGGATGATTTGCATGTCTGAGCCTGACAATTTTTTCTTAAATAATTCATGTTACTTTTGTGGAAAATATAAATGTAGAAATATAAAAATATAGCAATTGAAAGGATAGAAAATATTGAACGATCTAACGTTTAAAAATGATAGAGTATGCGAATCGATATTATTTTCCCGTCAGACATATTTTTCGCTCCAACTGGTAGTTATTCGTTTTAGTTTTCGACGTTTTCATCTCTTGATAAAAGTAGAAATCACCTATTAAATCTTTGTTTTGTTAGCGTCAATGATTATACGCCGTGGCACTACGCTAAAATGAAAATGCGCCTTCTAGTCTAATTGGTTTAGGACAGCTTCTCTGATAGCATGATGTGTATTCGACTTCAACGAATCTCATATTTTCTATATTTTTCTTTCTTCCACTGGATGCCCACCCTACGACTCACATACGAAGCTTACGTGTTTAACGACGAAACGTAGCAAGATGCAACTTATTTACTAGTATACTTGGCATTTCCGAAGTGTTCCTCTCATTACTATAATGGACAATGTCGTCATTATCAAGTGTCATTTTCATCGCGGAGCTTTTTATGATATGCAAGTAATAGAAATTTGATCGCCCATAGAAAAACCCAAATTAACCAGAACTATCGCCGTACTCCGCAAAAAAATACCGAAAATCGTTGGAACAAGAAAACAGTTCGAAAATTGTCTAACTGGAACACTGTTTTGATGTTCCTTCGATTTCCAGTGTTTTCATACGAGAACCGGAGCGTACTTCTCGATGTACGAACGCCTTAAGATTTATTTTTAACAAGCCATATGAAAAACAGTCTATGTGATTTTGATTTTAGGTTTTTCTCAGTATAACGTGATACTGCAGTGTCGCATTACTCTCCACTTTTTACCTTCTACAAAACACAGCGAAACATATGAATATGATTTGCTATTTCCGTCATGTCTAGAGAATTCAACGCTATATCTGTTTGAAATAGGGTTAAACCTTTATCTTCAGTTTCCTTTATGCGCACTATAGGATAAAGATAAGTGAATCCTTTTTCTTTGAAAAATTAAATTAAATTAAAGACATAAATGATTATTTTTTGAAGCAATGATTTGTTAATAAGTGCCTAGGATCATAGAACTGATATCCAGAAAGGTTTTCATAAATGAAAAGGTTTATTTGGTACAAAAACGCCTTAGTATGAAACGAAATCAGTTTGCACTTTTTTCCAGATATTTAGTAGATATCGACTACAAAAATGATAAATAGATCAAAACTAATATCATATTCTGCCCATGGCATAAATAATTCAAG
The DNA here is from genome assembly GCA_905331475.1 of Rotaria socialis. NCBI lineage: Eukaryota > Metazoa > Rotifera > Eurotatoria > Philodinida > Philodinidae > Rotaria > Rotaria socialis. Next base: position 38,669 of record CAJNYU010002766.1, read on the forward strand.
GAAACGACCCTAGAAACGCATTCCTTCTATGCTCAGGAACGTTTCAGAGCGTTTCTTGTAAGATGTAATGCATTTCACGTCGTTTTTCTTTCAAAGTAACGCATTTGCGAGCGTTACATTTTTGAAACGATGCAAAACGCATTAATTTTCTGAACGCGTTCTCCAGCATTCACAAAAAAAACGTTGCGAAACGTAACTGATTCTAGCGTTTTTCGAAATGATATGCACAACAAAAACTGTAAGAGCGTTTTGTGACGTTTTTCTGACTTATAATAGCGTTTACCTTAAAAAAACGCGTTTTCAACTGTTCATTTATAATGAGCCTAGAAAATTAAAGAAGAGTATCTCAATTGGGCGAAACCTTTTTTCTAAATTCGTAATTTCTACAACGCTGATATCAAAGAGTCAAACTTATCATAAAACTTAAAGAATTCATATACGTATATATACATCATAGAAGATCACAGTAAACAATATATTTATTGGGCATCACAATCATCAAATCAATTTTCAAGATTGTATCGAATAATTTCATACTCAACTTTCATTTTTCATTTTTCGTAAATTTTTAGCTAAATATATTTAATTATTCGAGTCGAAAATACAAAAATGATGACAAACAATAGTTGTATTTATGAACTTTCACATAAAGTTGGAAAACGAAAAAAGTAAAAAGAATTAGCTGCTTCTTGATAATGAACCAATTTTTCAATTATATCTTCGGGCTTAATGAAAAAAACATTTTCATCATTGTTATAGCTACCCATACTAATGTTTCGACATTGAAATTTTCGATTTCCATACGTACAGGTTAAATTTTCTTTAATTGTAACTTTTTTTATTTTGAAGAATATTTTCTGGTTGGCACGCACAATGTGTTCAATAAATCCTATGTGAGATGATTTGTTGAAACGATAAAGAACGCAAGAGTCATCATTCTTTTTTGCCTTAGCAAAATCCCTTGTTGTGAATCGCGTTGTACCAATACTAACTATTTGATAAAGTTGGATGTCGTCATATCGGAATATTTCTTGTATATCCTTGTATAGGGTCTCGTCGACTGTTTGCTTTATTCGTAATTTGATAGAATGATGTTGGGTTTGAATTGTAGGTTTTTCTGTTGCTGTAACTCGTTTTTTCCTCTGAATCTGTTCCAACATGGTTTTTAGTTCATTACTAAAATCTTCCAAAAGAGTATTGCGAACAGCTAAGCGAAGTAAATTCATTGTATTTGCTATTTCTTGGGCATGACATTTCGTACTATGAACAGTTGCTCTTACCATACCTAAAGTTAAGCATAAGTAACTTAAAAAATACTTTATATCATTCGAAATATTTATCACCAAGAAGAGACTCGAAGTTGAAAGTTGAATAGTTTGATAGTTGTCCATAGTCCTGAACACTTTGCGCTACGTGATCAATACTATGAATCACCTGTTGATTGTGTCGATTTGTGTACAACGATGGATATTCGTATAAAAAACTATCTAAATATATTTATGTTCAAATAAGTTTTTTGATAAAGTAGAAATAAAAATATCGAACCCAATAAGAATCGAATATCGTCAATATCTGTCGATCTTAGCGAACGAAATTCGGCAAGATGAAGTGCAAATACAAGTAGAAGATAATTTTTATAAATTTTTGGTTTCAAATAACGTTTGAATACAGGAGCCCCAAACAGTAAAATTAATCGAAATTCATTAGCTTTAAATCTATGAAATTGGATAAGTGGTCTTGGTGTTCTGCTTGTTGTTGATGGATATCGATATTGATACAATTGTTTGCTAATAGTGCCAAACTGGGTGAAACTGGACCATTCCGACTTTTTATATTCATCCGAAAACCACAACTTGAGCAATTTTTTCTTAATAGGAAGAAAACAAGGTATATTCTTTAAATAAAAACATTAGATCGCTATCTATTTTAATTGAACTACTTTCATCAAAGTTTTAGATAATCAAGAAACACGCACTGTATTTATTTTCTTTAAACATCTATAAATCAACTATCATCCATTAGATTACTTTTTAAAATAAACGAAAATTCCCCATAATATAAATAATGACTAGTATTATATCAATGTCACTCGATGCAAATAAAATTATACTAACCATTGCACCACCATATAGGTTGTGAAGTGAGTCTGAAAGAAATGATTGACCTACATCAAAATGCTTTAGAAATCTCAATGCACATTGTCCTAAATATCCTTTTCTTTCGTCTTCTGTTGGATTTTTCAATGCCATTATTGTATCATAGTTTTTATTTGATCGGCATTGTGGTTTATCATTAGATTCTGACGATAAAGGAAAAACCCGTATATGGTGATTGGCTCCTTTACGACTAGGAACTGTAATCCCTAAAAAAGAAATAGTAATGTCATATAAGACAGTATTCAAATACAATAAATGAAAGCTATAGAAACGATCATAATCGGAAAAAAATTTAAAAGAAAGCAAAAAGAAATCCTTTTACTTAAGTTGTATTAGCTTATGATAATTAAAACATAAAAATTTAGATTGAAATGAAATGTTTTCATTTGTTTTATTTTTTATAAATAAAACTATTGTAGAAATGTATGATCATCAGAAAGAAAATGTCAAAGGATTCAGATTTTACCAAAGCATGAGTAAAAATTGCATATTGTTTTCTTATAAGAAAATATTTCTACCTGGAATCTCGCAACGACCACAGCCATATTTTCCGATAGGCTCAGCTATGTTCTGCACAATTGCTTGTGCAGGCTTATCACATGTTGATCCAATCAAAAATACCTTTAACTTTATCATTTGATTTCCTAAAACCCTAACGATATAGACGTTTTCATTTTCTAATAGCTGTAATTCATCTGTCATTGATTTGAGCATAGCATAGATCTGCTCTCTTGAGGGCTTTTTTGGCCCTGGCCATACACCACCAAGTATACAGTTTTGTAACTTATAGCGATCAGATCGCTTGATTTCATTTATGATGAACTAGGAAATGAAAAAGATTAATCATATAGGAATCGTAAAAATTGAGATTTACGGACAACTTACAGTAAATATCCAAAGACTAATATCAGAACTTCCAGATATGGCTATTCCGTCGACGTTCAATAGAAGAGTTATAAAGTTTGATCCATTTTCATTTTCAGCAACTGACCGATACCAATCGGCGTGTTGGATTTCACCAATATGATCATTAGATAATGAAGGTAATTGAGAATATAAAGTAAAATTATTTTCCGATTCTAGAATTAATTGAATTTGATCTTTGAGCAGAAATTTCAAAAAATTAGGAGAACGTATTTGTTGATTATTTGACTGACACTTTTGATTATCACATGTTGTTTTAAAGACACTATTGCAACTATGACAAATATTTAAAACATCTGGTTTTATTTTATCTGTTGCTTCTTGTTCTATTAATCGTTTGACTGCTGAAAAGCTCTTAGGAGCATTTGGCACATCAAGTAAACGTAATAATCGACAAATATTGGAAATTGCCACAGTTGTTAGCCTGTGTCGTACTTTGAGAATGATTAAAGCCGTTGCTATTTCTTTTTTTGTTAGATTTCTCTTCAGTGACGACATTTGTTCATATACTATTCTAAAGAAAAATAAGTAACACTTGTAACAGACAAAGAAATTAAGACTAAAAGGATAATATATTGCAGAAGAGTTATAAAATTTCATTTAAACTGTTAATCAAAGGGTCTAGTGTTCAATCGAATTCTAGTAAAGTTCAATAGCAGCATATGCATCAAATAATAATTCACAGGAATTGTAATAAATCTTTTAAATTACCGTTCGTCATATTCAGCTTCTGATTTTTTCTCATCGATCCATTCAGAATCATCTTCCGTATCTTCCTGACTATACTAAATAAAAAAATAAATACTCTTGATATTAGTTGAAGAAAGAATTACAATCCTATACTTAATTTCAAGATCACTACTTGTTTTCACGTCATCATATATATTTGTGACTGATATGTTTTCATCTTCAGCTAAAAGAAAATATTCTGAATAAATTAATTCTGAAATTACTTTGAGATAATGCTATACAACTTGACCTTATCTCTTGTGTAGCTTGACATTGGAATGTGTTGTCAAATGAATACAAATTTCTATTTAATTGTTTTTTTCTTCTATAATTAGTACGAGTGGACCACATCTTCCTATTTATATCTAGAACTTTGAGCAGATTCTAAATTCGTTAAGTATTTCAATTCAGCATCTCTCACATATTCAGTTCCATCTGCAATATCTTTCATAGCATGAATACTTCAAATGTAGCTATTTTATTATTTATTCTTTTCTTTTCTTATCATTTAAAAAAATGAACAACTATGGCATTATCACAACAAAGTAAAAGGATTTATAGACGATAGAATTACGTCAGCTTTAAAAACATCACTTCTTGAGTTGGAGCCAAGATTGTTATAATATCTGAAGCAAGAATCGTTGTTTCATTAAGAAGACTAAACATCTTTTGAATGTAGTGTCTTAAATTGTGCTGTTCTAAATGGACCACTAATAGCTTCATTAATTTTTCCTCGAACAAATACTTCGTTCGGATGACAGAATTTCACATAATCTATAATGAAAATATAGAATAATTCATTCTATAACATAATAATAATAAAAATGAAATTTACTAAGAATTGCTTCACGTGTCCTGCTTTCTATATCGCTTAGTACACGGGTTTTTGAAGGATATAGATAACGTACGATCGCTCTTGCTGTAAGTGACCCAGTATCTTGTGTTAATGATATCACTACGTTGGAAGGCATGCCTAAGGCAACACTGAAATCTTTGAGAACGCTTCCTGATAATAGTTTGTTCTCAAATCGTTGTGCGGTGTATTTGATCCACTGTTGAACTTCAGGTGGAGGTAATGCTATAACGATGAGCGACATATTTTTTTTATAGAAAGAGAAGAAAATCAATCACTTACGCATTGTTTTCTTTTTTAAAATTTCATTTTCATTTTCTAGTTTATTTATTTTCTTTTTCAATCGATTACATTTTTCAACTAAACGATTGTATTTGATGACTAAAGGATCATTGTTTTGTTTATCATCGATCTGTTTGGCATCGGCATCGGAATCGGCATCGGTAGTAGCTGTTGTGCTCTGATCTATTTCGTCGTCAACCAAAACATCATCATTAAATCGACTACTTGATGAATTTAACGATTCTTCATTATCTGGATGAAAAATATAGAACCATATTTCTCGATAATTTCTTTTCAGATTTTCCTCGGAGTTATTTAATCTTCATGAATAATTTAATATTTATTTTGAAAATCAAAAATGACGTGTTTGTCATTTTGGAAAACTACTGTTAAGTCTTTTGGTACTGAAAAGCAGATCTTTTTTTAATCTAAGGTATCCCTTACATCAATGAATATTTCGAAAGTATTATAATTAGGTTTTCGTTTTTGTTGGCTATTATCAAGAGAATTAAACAATAGTTGCATTGTAACTTATTTAGAAACAATTTATGAGAAATGTGGATGAGAAGAATATTTATTTCAAACATACCTTTGTCGTGCTGTCTTGTAAGTTGTGTTGGACTACGATTCGATGCTTCAATATTCTTTGAATGATCTTCTGAATTTCTGGTAGAGGAAAGTTCGTTGCAGCTTTCTGAGAAATATGACGAGACACTAAGTAAATATTGAGATATTGCAAAGAAAAAAATCTTACGATTTGATGACAATGGTGTCAATTCTCGATTCGGTTTATTTTGTGTAGAAAAAGGTTTTTGTGCAGAAATCGGTCGATCATTTCGATATTGTGACGATACAATACGTGCTTGTTTCTTCGGATAATGGAGATCATTATCAGTTGTCATTTTACCTTTTTTCAAAATAAAAAATGTCATATAAGTATCAATGTATTTAGGTATATTTACCAGTATCCTTTTCTTTCGATTTAAGATTTTCTTTGTTGTTGTTTTGTTGAGTAATACCTGTAGATTTTTCTGAACTTTTGGAAACATGTAACGTTTTATCATTTTTGTTTTGAGACATTGATAACTTATTGGTAGTTAACTTTGTCGCTATAATGAGAAAAAAAAGAAAATAACGAGCAATAATACAATGAAAATATTTCGAAGAATGATGATTTACCTCCGCTATTAACCTTTTTCTTCTTTAATTCTTCAGAAAGATTTCGACGATTTTCATCAACCAAATCATTTTTCGAAGAATTTTCGGTCAATCCCATACCTAAATTCGAGATATAAAATTATTAAAAAAAAAGATGAATATTGATCGGCACCATTCTCGACTTCTGTATCTCCAATGATGCACATTTGATGTTGACAAGATTCTAAATCACCTTCAAAATAACGTAAAATAAAAATTTTAATTAACACCAAAAATGAGATCAAACAACTTACTCATGAATAAGATCTTCACACGTGTATGATGACGACCTTCACTCTTTAGTGTGCAATCATCGCCTGCGTTAAATCGACGATTTGATGGATTTAAAATTTTATCGATATTGATGATTTTTCGAGTTTTATCGAAATCTCGATATTGTACAATACAATGTGAAGCTTTAGCATGCTTCGATAAGGTAGAAATAGATGATGCTGTAGAATCAATTCGTTCGATTGAAGGCATTCTAAAATCAAACAAATAATAGCAAAGACTTTTGTCGAAATGAATATTATTTTTCAATGAAATATTATGATAATAGATGATGGTAGTATAAGTTATTTGAGTTTATGAGAATTCTTGGAAAATTCATTCCTAAATTTCTGCTCTGTCTTCATAAGTACAGTTCGATGATTTCATTAATATGAACAAAGAACTTATGATACGAATAAGACAGAAAATCATCGTCAGAAGAAATACAAATTCATTAAGCAACGGAAAAAAAAGACTATTTATATGTAGTCAGACATAACGAACCATTGAATTAATTGAATAGCCGCTAAATCAACGAAAAACAACACGTGCACAATTTAAAAATAAACAGTTTGAAGAGAAAGACTGACGATCGATCGGAAGATGGGTTATCAATTAATTTTATATATAATGTTTCCTTCTAATATACTATCCGAATATTAAGCTTTTCTAAAAAATACTTGAAAATAAAAATAAATGATAGTAGTTTTCTTTTGTTTTATGAATTTAATTTATCATATCAGCTGAATCCTGCCATATAAAAATCAGCTAGCTATCAGTAAAATATGATTAAGTAATTTTTTAAATGTTGATTCGATAATCACATCACAAACCAATGCCTATTTCTTTCACTTGAAATAAAAAAAATAAATTATATTGGAACGAAATCTTATTGGATGAAATCATGTAAATTTACTATTAAAAAGTAATGCATATTTTTTTTTCGTTCTTAACTCTTTGTTTTGATTGTTTGACTTAATTTAATCAATTAGATATAGATGGTATTTGGTATGCAAATGTCAGTTTTGAATTTAGATGAAATTTGATTAGTACTCTATCATATGTAAACAGAAGAAAACAATTGATACATAAATTCATATCGTATTCTATAATAATTACTATCGTTTATTTTTACACTGAATATATTTTCTTTTATTTTCTTGAACCATAAAATAAAAGCATAGAAACATATAATAATTCGTTACATTTTATCATAAATAAGTTTTTCTTTTTCGTAATGATCTTGAATCTGTTTCTGCAATTAAAAATTATTTTATGAGTTAAATATTCTTGGAAGCATGGCACGTTGAATTTGATTGGCTCAATTTAAGTGAACCAATAAATATTTTTTTTATGTTGAACTTTGTAATCTCATATTGATATCAAATTTATCTGATCATTTTTCTTATAATGAAATTATGGTGGTACCAAATATTCTGTTAGCTATTTATCAAATTTTTTTAAATTCTAATTCCTCAAAGATATTCATTATAGTCATAAGAGATTCATATGAATAAATATCATAATCGACAAGAATATAGAAAATTCATCACTTTATTTTCGTTTAATGGAAACAAAATTAATTAGATATCGATGAATCTAATGTTAAATATACTTAAAATAATATTATTCACAAATCACTATTTTTCTACGATATTTTGTACCTTTCATTACATCTTTCAAGACTAAACTAAACTACTTTTGATTATTTATTTTTCTTTCATTTTCTAATTATTTAGAATACTAATTCCAATTGAAATTCTCATTTCAATCGTGCCATGACATTTTCTGACAGGTTGCATAGTGATTCTTTTATTTATGATTTTGTTCTGAAAAAGTATTTAGCAATGAAATATCAATCATAACATGATTGAATTCATAAAATTTTGTTAAATGAAAGTATCCAAAATATTGATCGAAGTATTGTAAGACAATTTACTTTTGTAAATATTAGTTACATAAACAATTTTTTTCGAGACATTACTTGCAATAAACAACGATTTACTTCTTTATCATTTAAAAAATGGTTCAGTTGAAAAAATACTTGTAAGACTTTTTTGTTTTGAAATATAAAAGAAAATTCTCTTTTGATAACGTTAAAAATATTCTTTCAATAATTATTTAACTATGTCGATATATATCAAATTCAATGTTGATCTTAATAATTTCTATTATATTTTTTTAGTACGAGTAGATTGCAAACAATTAATTAAAATAAATTTTATTTCTGATTAATTATAGTATCTATATACAATCGATAATAGACCATTACCGTATCTATATTATATACTGAATCAGTTCGACATAAACACTCCTATATATCAAGTTGTGTTTAGTTCAATCGCTTGTTCACTTGTTCTTTTCTGTCTTGTATTCTTTCTGTATTTGTTCGAATCTTCTCTATCGTACATTGTAAATCTTCTTCTAAGTAGAACTGTTGTTATATGATATCGATATGATTCGGTAATAACTTGATAGAGAGATAAGATCACTAAATCTAATATCATCAATGACTTGATTTTTCAAAATTTTTGTTTGAAAAAACGCATTTCACAGCTCGTTAGGGGAACGTTATGAAACGTTCTTGAGAAAAATGCTTTGTGTAGCTGCTAAATCAATATTTGCTAGATGATGTGTATTTCACAGTATTTCGCAACGTTTATTTATGAAGGTGCGAAATGCGTTAATGCTGGCCGGTTTAACGCGTTTCACACCTTGTAAAATTAATGATGCGAAACGCTGATAGGTACTCAGCATTTCCGTTCGTTTTCTAAAACACATGTGAAACGCGTTGACCCGGCCAGCATTAACGCGTTTCGCATTGATGGGAAAACGCGTTTTTTTCGCAGAAAATTACGCCATGGGTGAATCAGCATCGACAATAGAATTGAATTATAGATGTTTCGAATATTTTAGAAGCATTTTTCTTTTTATCATGTTTGTAGTCGATATCTACTAAATATCTGGAAACAAAATACAAACTCATTTCGTTTCATAGTAGGATATTTTTGTTCCAAATAAACCTTTTCAGTTATAAAATCTTTCTGGATATCAGTTCTATGATCCTAGGCACTTATTAACAAATCATTGCTTAAAAAATAATCATTTGTCTTTAATTTAACATCATTTTTTTAAAGATCATATAATTCATCTACCATTATTCCATTATAACGTTATACTAAAGTATCACTCCTAGTTTGAAATTGTGTAAAGATTATGCGATTCGTCTGTGATGAACGATTTGCGAAATAATAGATGTCGCAATCATTATGGATCAGCCGATTGTCATTTGATAAGTATCGAAGCAAACGTTATTCTGTTATGCTTCTATGAAAGCATGGTCATAAAATCAAAAATTTGATTCCATCAATGTGTCTTTTAAATTGCTTGACGAAAGCTATGAATTGTATCATCACTAGAATTAGATTTTGACCATATTTAGATATGCAGTAAAGGTTATTGTTTACATTCTCCTGATCAAAATACCTATTCTTTTATTTTAATGAGTTTTTAAAACATGATTAAAATTCTAAAAGAGCAATTTAAAGAATTTCGATCTAACATCTTATATTGATCGTGCCGTATGTAAAAATACCTTTGCAGTAGATAGTACTAACAAGCTTAATTGTTTTCATTTCAGTTAACGCATTAAAGATCAGCATAACGTTTTAATAAAGACAATCGTCATTGGAGAGCCAATTGTTAGCATGAGTGACGAAGAAAAAGATGAGCTTCGTCAAAATTTGATTTCACGAGGCTACACCTCTCTTCTCGAATATGATGAACTTGCAGCTATTGGCATCACTTTATTTGGAACCATTGAAGCAGCTAGCTTGTTTGGCCTAAAACCTAATGAACTTTTCGAACGTAATATAAGGATTTGTGCACGTACTGGCATCGAAGCTGTATACGATGCCAAAGCTGTGACGTATGGCCTACTTCTCTCTGATTTTATCATTAAACATGTTCCCGACAAGCAAGTTGTTGTCATTGACCCTTTTCTTGGTTCGGGTAATTTCTTGTATAGCATGGCAAAATACACGAAAGGATATGCTGCATTTGGATTTGACAACAGCCATCCAGTGTACGAACTAGTTGTGGCAAACTATGCAAAACTTAATTTTAACGCTCACGTATTTTTCGACGATTATGCTAATGTCAGCGAGCGAGTTCGACCGTTCGACCGTACAAACTTAAAGAACGAAATGTTCGTTATTGGCATTGCTCCGCCTTGGGGGAATGGTTTCGACTTCAAGACTGGCTTAAATTTGAATAAAACCACGCCGCCCTGTAAACATCTAATAGAAACCTACACGAAACAATTCGCCGATTTACCTATCGTATTTGTGATACCTTTACCTGAGAAAGTCCACGAGGAGTCACTGACTGAGTTGCTCTCAATGGCTTCGTTCTATCAAATCTTCTATAAAGGGACTCGCACTGCTGTGTTAATACTTACACCGTAGTTGGCTTGTACCAATCAAAATTAACCAATAACTTAGACATACGATCGGTCACTTTTTTATACGTACTTCGATTTTATTTCCGAATATTGATGATCTATTACGAGAAACGTTCATTGATGACACTATTAAAATTGATATGATAAATAATAGCTGCAGGGAATGTGGCGTTGGGTGTGGATGGTGGCGGGATGTGCACTCTAAAAAAGATTTTTTACCAAACCCCTGAAAAAGGTTCCGTATATTTGTAAAAGCTTCCGTATATTTGAAAAAGCTTCCCAATGCATTAAAACCGTTTTGTGAAGATTTTAATGTATTGGTAACAGAGCATCAAACAGGCCACTAGGCCTGCCTACCTGCCTGTGACAGGCACAGGTCATAATCTTGAGGCCTGACCTGTCTCTATTCTTTATATTTATAATTTTATTTTTGATATAAACTTTTTAAATTGAATGTGGCGTTAATAATCAGATGAAGCATAGAATAATGTTCTGTGTTCATTTGTAATTGATCCAAATGATGACTAATGTTCAGTTCAAATTGCATAGTTCATTTTCTTTCTCCACTCGCTTGTTGTGTTTTCATTTATCTGCTGGACTAGCCGTAACAGAACGTCGTTCTTCTTTGGATCGTCAATTTTTAAATGATATTCTCTTTGTGAGATCCATTCCAAACATTCTTGAACAAAAACAAAACTTTTTTTCTTAATGTTATACCATGCTGTCTCTGATGTATTCTTTTTGTGTACTCAAAAAAAATGAGTACACCCTAGATTCGGTCAGTGCGTCCGGTCGTTAACACGATAACTTTTGATAGCCTCATCTAATTATCATGAAATTTTGTACACAGAATGATCTCATCGAATATCTCAGTCGAGTTCGAAGATGAGAGCAATCTGTCAAAAAATGGCTGAGTTATCGAAAAAGTTGTCATTATTGACCAGACCATCCTTGAGGGGGAGTACAGGGATTTTTTCAAAAACAAAATTTTTTTTTCAGAATTATTCAAAACATATATAAATCGACTGAGTTTTTGCAGTACACATAACAACCGGATGCAAATCCGATGTTTCCTCATTTTTTGTATGAAAACTTCGCTAAGTAAATGCTTAATCTAGTCATATTAAATTAATTAAACTGGTCTTTTACATTCTCAACATTAATTCGTTTTTCTATTTTGTCCTCGTAATGGTATTAGCATTAAAAAAAATTGCCAGGCAGGCCAAGCCAAGCAAATTAGTTGATAAGCACAGGCAGGCTTGGAATGCAAAGGCTTGCCACGGACAGGCCAGGCCTACAAAAACACGGCCTGGTTCATGTTCTGATTCGTAAGCTTTTTCAAATCTACGGAACCTTTTTCGAGGGTTCGCTAAAAGAAAACTTTTTTTTAGAGTGTGGGATGTGGGATATGCCTATGACTAAGTGCAGTACAAGACACACTCACCCACACCCACACCCAAACGACGATATTGATCTTCTGAGGAACAATTGTTTTTAACTGGCTATCGTCTGCAACCATCTGTTCAAATTTATTATTTCTCTAAATGTTTATAAGTGGTATATTTGAACAATGTACGTTATTATTCTTTTGAAAATCATATTTGATCTGATTTTTGAGCATTTTTTAGCATGCATTACTTAATATCTTATATTTTTGTTGATACTACTTATAGTAAAAAAATATTAAGGTAACCACAACACGATTATAGTCATTGACGCAGTGCGAGTATTCGCTCATCCGATAAAAAAGCGACTAGTTTATTCGTTCTCAAGCAAACGAACAAGCGGCCGTACACACACACCACCATATTATTTCAAACCACGCGTTACATATTTTAATAACGAAAGTGAGTAGCGATTCTTTGACGAAACGAGCAGACACATCAATAGTAAATACCGGATGAGTTATAACGACTGCAGCATCTAGTTTTTTTTGCGAATAGTTCATCACCAGGGTTACGAAATCAAAATTTTAAAAATATCAGTAGTTCTTCAGTAGGATTGTTTTCAAAATCATGAGTAAACTTAGGATGTTTTTCTTTGAAGGTCAAGAGTTGTTCGTTGGGTTTTATTTGATAAAATCTAAGTTTTTGCTAGTCTATGCTCTTCTGCTTTCTGAATTGAGTTGCTGAAGGAAATATATTTATTATAAATGAATTAAATAAAGAAAGATTATTCATTTCATAAAGTTGATTTCAATATTTATTTCATCAGCAGTGACTGGGATACACAATATAGAAAAGCAAATCCAAATTAAGAAATAGAATACTAACAATATAAAGTAAAATACAATTGATAAATTTACTAAACGGTTCGTGTTACTTTTGCAATATGACTGTATTTAGTTCATGATCGAATCTGTTTTAAGAAATAGTCATAAAATCCTGCACAGGCATAATGAGCATTCATTTTAATCTTTAATTCTGCTCAAACCAAATCCTGTTTCATTCTATTCCGACTATTGCTCCGTAAATATTTCAAGGCTTACGAGAAAAACACGAAAACCAAATGCATTATCTTATTGGTTATTATTATTATATCCATTAAATGATGCAATAGAAATTTCTTCTCTCTGTGAAAGCTGCATTGATGTAAGGTGTCGGTATTCGCCGAGTAAGAAGAAAACTAGAAGGTTTGACAACCCTGTTCATCACATATGAATCGCCTAATCATGACACATATTTTGAAAGATTCAGCGTGAAGCTCTGTAAAACATAGAAATAACAAACAAAATATTGTGTTATTTCACCGTCTGTTATATAAGACTAAAACTGAAAACCGGTACGATAGTGCAGCATCCTGTTATTTTAACATTAGCGAAAATGCAAATTTCATCAACGGCCGATGAAATAGTTTATTGCAGTGGAATCGTACAAATTTTATATTTTTTCGCTACTTTCATATTACAAAAAACTCTGTGACTAAACTGATGTCGTTCATT